>CM053026.1:553877431-554129931 GCA_028564925.1 Lithobates sylvaticus
AGGGGATTTTGCACCAGGCTTGTTTGGAAACAGGATCGGCGAGCCAAGGACGTAGCCACAAGGCGCGCTTAGCCGTGACCGAGGACAGCATAATGCGTGCCAACAGACGAATCAAGTCGATGGAAGCCTCCCCCAGAAAGACTGCTGCGAGTTTTAGTTCTGCTGCTGCTGAACTCCTGGCCAGTTCGGCCGACACGCTATTCAGGAAGGAGTCCACATTTTCAGTCCATGCCTCCATGGCTTTGGACATAGCCGCTAGGGCTAAGACAGGCTTACAGGCCATTCCAGCAAGACCGTAGATCCTTTTGAGGTCCTGGTCGATCTTCCTCTCCAGACCATCCTTAAAGGAAACCGAGTCCTCCATCGGGAGGGTGACATGCTTGGCCAGGCGCATCAATGCTGCATCCACAAGCGGAGCGTTCTCCAGATGCTTCACCTCTTCCATCTTAAAGGGGTACAGCCTGGAAGTCTTGGTAGTCATGGAGGATTTCCTATCCACCCTGCTCCACTCTTCCTCTATCACATCTTTCAATTCTGTGAGTAGAGGGAAGTTTGGCCGCTCTTTACCCAGCTGCTTGAAAAACTTCTTCTGTTTGGCTGGGGGAGTAGACGCTTCTTCCCACTTGAGGGCTTCTTTAATTGCCTTAATCAGTGGCGAGACCATGGCGAAATCAAAGCCCCCGATCTCCTCGTCCGGGAACTCTTCTCCAGAGGACTCACCAGAAGCCTCGTAGGGCTGGGACGTACCCGGATCGTCACAGGGTTCATCAGCCTGGGGACCAGACGCCGACGTTGATTGGCTCAACGTGTGAGGGACCACCATGTCCTTAAGCGACTGCTGTACAACACGTTTTACCAGGGACTCCATGCGCTGGTTTTCCGTGTCTTTTTCCCCGACCGCCTTGGCAAAACATCTGTCACATAATGACTTGCCATCCGGGACTCGTGTCCTACAGCCCCAGCACGTTCTGTACTTCGGGCGTTCATCATGGCGGTGGGAGCGGTGTCTGGAGGAGGAATGAGAACTTCTCCTCTGATGATGGGACCCATGCGAGGATCCTTGCTTGGATCTGGAAGATTGCTTTTGTTGTGGCCTGGCAAGGTCTCTATCCTGCGAATCCGGTCTGGAAGGGCTGAAGCACAAACAGGGTGGGGGGGGGGAAAAACATTGGCATCAAAAAATGCAAACAAGCAATACAGTTGTACCTCAACCCCTCCCTTACCAGCACATACCTAGTGCGTAAGGGCTGGCCACTAAAAGGCGGTGAATTGTCCATAATCTGTGGACGACGGGCGTCACAAAATGAATACTGCAGTCTGTAAGAGAAAAATACCCTAAGCAACAAACCGGCAAAAAGAACTAGCAAGGACAATGCGTGCCAACACCTCTCTTTTTTTTTTTTTTTCTTTTTTAAAAACACCATATATTCAATATATATATCCATACATGAAAGCATAAGAAGGCATTGCCATTACATTACATTTGGAAGAATAATCACAAAAGAATTCCTCCACAAATTTTAAATATATGCATATACTTCAGAAAAATTCCTTCTCTTTTTCTCTTTTTTTTTTTTTTTTTTAAACAGCATAAAAAGTAACACGCACTGACCTTGTAGTAGCCAAAAAGTTCGTTTTGGGCTGGGGAACGGGCTTGCTGCTTCCAATACCCTGGAAACCCAGATAGGACTGCAGCAGCAGCCCTGAATTTAAATTCCCCGCCCGTGACGTCACCGCTCCTCCACCACGCACCTGCGCCGTGGGAAAAGCCATACTGCGCATGCGCGACCGTCAGACCGCGCACGCGCGAACCAGGCCTCGATTTCGCCAGAGGCTGGTGCGCATGCGCAGACCGCCGAAGCGGCTGGGAACCCGGAAATCGTACGGCGAGCTGGAACGCAGGAGCGCTCCAGCCGCCATCCAGGGGGGGAAGTACACTAGACGCCAGGGAAACACATAAAACAAATATTACTGCCATGGAGCCATAGAGCCATAAATAACGGTGCAGACCTTGCCAGCCGCCGATGCCATCCGTCCAACGTCCTTGTGCATCCACCAGCATACAGAGGCAAAACCACCCCGTTCTGGGGGAGAAGGACATCCAGCCTCAAAAAGCTTACTCGCCCGCCCATGGCTGAGCACAGAGCTTTGCACCGCACAGGTATGCTTCTTCAGGAACGAAAAATCCGAAATCCTACCGGACGCGAACGGAATGTGAAGGTCCATAGGAGGAGGACAAAAAAGGAACACAGTATGGAGTGGTGAGTGTTCTTTTATGGTAATGGGGTCCTATAGCATTGGAGAGGAGGCGGGGTTAACCCACACGTAGGCTGCCATGGAGTCTGTCAGGAAAGGGAATTTTATAAGTGGAATTTGCAGGATGGTGAAATAATGCAGTCCCAAGGTGATAATCGGAGATTGTAATAAACTCTGACTTCTAGAGGAATCAACTTTCTCTGAGTCAATCCACATTAACATGTAAACATTGAGTAGTCGAGATACCCTTACCGGAATCGGTGGACTCACAGACCTCTCGGTGGTGAGTCAAACGAGCGTGTTACCGGATCCACCGGATATCTTAAAGTGCTGTTGCAGACACACACGTCCTCTGGAAAATTCCGTTTGCTGCGGCAGTGAGGGCCTCCAATACTCACCCCCAGAAGACTCTCCAATTCCAGGAAAGAGAGGTAAGGGACTCTGGGTGATACTCTCTGGCGTGGGTAGCTCACAAGAAAAAAAGAAAAGAAGGAGAAAAAAGGAGGAAACTCCTCATAGTGTGATACCAAAGGCAAAAAATGGTTTTATTTTGGGATTTTTCAATCACAAGCAAAGACTAAAAATGGTAAAAAAGCTTTTAAAACGGCGCAGATAAAAAGTTCTAGGTGGCTTAGGCAAGCATTTAACCCTACATGTTTTGCCTGCATAGGCTTCCAGTTGAAGCTAGCTGAAGGGGTGATTGCTCGAGTGATCCCACTCAAAGTGGGGAGAGAGCATGCTGAGAGACCGCCATCATCCAGGGCTCAGGAGAAGGGCTTTGTATCGGTGGGCACCGACTCCCAAGGGGCCATTGCCCCCCTCGCTTTTTACATGGATATGAGCCAGCTAGTTGACAGCTTGGTGAAGAACGGGGCTGGAAATGCCAACCAGAGCTGTCGGAGACTTAGGTTTTACTCAGGGCAGTTGCTGTGGGGGAAGATGAGTTTGAAACCTGGATGAGCCAGGCGCTTCAGGCCATGGAAGAGTGGGGTGTTTCAGAGGCTGTGAAATGGCAACGGCTCAGTGAGAGCCTCCAGGGCCCTGTGGCTGATGTGATCTGTAATCTGAGGATGGGAAAGAAAACTTGTGTTGCCATGGATTACATAGACGCTCTCTATGCTGTATTCGGGAGGGTTGAAACTACCGCAGACGTGATGTACAAATTCAACCATACATCAGACCATACAAAGGGGAGAGTCTGTCCGAATACATATCTCGAGTAGACAGAATGCTGCATCAAATTATCCTCGGGGGGTATTGATCCCAAGGATGTTGACCAAGCTCGTCTAGACCAGGTTTTGCAAGGGGCTCGGCCAAACCATCCTATTGTATTGCAGTTGTTACTGAAGAGAACCAAGGTGGTGCCTATGTAGCCTGAATTTATAAGAGAAGTACGAGAAGAAGAGGCTCTATTAGAAGAGAAAAGCCAAAGATCGAGAGAATCAAGCTCTATTGCTGGAAATAGAGAGAAAGTGGTGGCTCGAGCTGTTCATGCAGTTATAGGTTTACTGGGATTTGCCATTCCTGACACTAATAAGAAAGTAAGTGAACTTGGGCCAACCAAACTGATGGCTCAGGTAGCTCAGGCCCAAATACAGATGTATCCTGCTTTAATGCGGGTGATGGAGACCCAAGCGAAGGTTCAAGAACAAGGGGCTCGTCAAGGGGAGCCAAAACTTTCACAAGGGGCGAGAAAAGAGATGTTACGGGTGTGGAAAAGGTGGACACTTTCAGGCTGAGTGTCCCAAGACTAGTATCAGCCCTCAATTACTCACAGAAGTCCTGAAAGCCTTACAGAAGTTATTCTTCCCAAAGACGGCAGCGAAAATTCAGGGGACATCAGTAAAGGAGCTAGTTGAGAGTCCCTGGGGAAAACTGCGCTCCAAGGTCAAGAAAAGATCTAAGAAGAAAAAGGGACACAAGTCAACTGTTGCCTCTTCCCTTTCCTTACCAAGGAAAACAAAAGAAACAAAACCCTCAGGGAAGGAAAGACAGGGGCAAGACTTTTATCACAAGTACCTGAAGCATATCCCTTTGTGCAAACTAGAGGAGTTAGAGATTTGGGGCATAGGGACTACGGATGGGTGAACGGTTTGGCCCGAGCATAAGTTTGGGCCGAACTTTCTTTGTTCGGTCGTTCTGCGAACATCCGAACAAATGGGTCGTTCGACCGTTTGTTCGGCCCCCCAAACCGACCACAATGCATTGCGGCGCTGAACAGTGCATTGCAAGCCCTGATTGGCTGAAGCAGTGAAAGCTTTAGCCAATCAGGGCACATATCACTGTCAGAGTCATGATTGGACACTGTCATCATGACTTTATCCAATCATAGCTCATTCCCGTCCCACAGTATAAAAGTATTCTTTCAATGGCAGCCACTTTCAGTGTGATTTCGGCGTGGAGAGAGATAGAACAGGGCTCTGTTCAGTGTTATTAGTTAGTGTGCTATACTGTGCTATTTTGCTTCAATTGTCAGTGTAGAATATTAGTTTAGTGTCAGTCTAGGGATAGTGTGAGTGTAGTGAGGAGGACCATCATTCAGCTTTGCATAGTGTGCAGCTAGAGTAGGGACAGCTCAGATAGTTTCACTGTAGTGAGACCGTGTCATTCATACATACATTAGTGTAGAGTAAGGACAGCTCATTTAGTTTCAGTGTAGTGTAGTGAGACTGTGTCAGTAATCTTTACATTAGTGTAAAGCTAGAGTAGGGACAGTTCAGATAGTGTCAGTGTAGTGACGGTTGAACACCGTCTATTTGATTGCGTTACTTCCAGTTTAACGCCATAAAGTTTTGTGTGCGTTACTGCCAGTTTAATGCCATATAATTTTGTGTGCGTTACTGCCAGTTTAACGCCATATAGTTCTGTGCATCACTGTACCTTTGGCTCAGTGCCAGCCCAAGACATTGTGCTGCCTGGTACCAAGAATGAAATGCTGCCCCCCCCCAAAAAAATTGCACTATATGTGTATATATAAGTATAAGCCCCCATACACACGGTTGGAAATTCCGTCTACAAAATCCGTCTGATTTTTTCCGACAGATTTTGTCCGACACTGGTGTTGCATACACACGGTCGGACAAAGTTGTCAGAAAATCCGATCATTACGAACGTGGTGACGTTTGTTGCGTACAATGGAACTACGTAGAGGCTAATAGCCAATAGCTTTGGTCTCGTAATTTGATCTGAGCATGCGTGGCACTTTGTCCGTCGTAATTCTCGACACACGATCGGAAAAAGTCTGATCGGATTTTGTTGTCAGAAAATTTGAGATCCTGCTCTCAAATTTTTTTCCGTCGGAAATTCCAACGGAAAAAGCCCGCTAGAGCCCACACACGATAGGATTTTCCGACAACATAACCCGATCAGACTTTTTCCATTGGAATATCCGACCGCGTGTACAGAGCATAAGGAGGGCCTGTCATGGCTCTATACATGTAAAGGAGTATAAAGAGGAACTGTCATGGCTCTATATATGTATATAGGAGTATAAAGAGGACCTGTCATGGTTGTTTACATGTATAGGAGTATAAAGAGGACCTGTCATCGCTCTATACATGTATGTAGGAGTATAAAGAGGACTTATCATTGGCTATACATGTGTATAGGAGTGTAAAAGGACGTGTTATGGCTCAATAAATGTATGTGGGAATATCTAGAGGACCTGTCATTGCTCTATAAAAAGGACCTATTATGGCTCTATACATGTATGTAGGAGTATAAAGAGGACCTGTCATGGCTCTATACATGTATACTCTATACTTGATTACTTGATTTTAGTACTGCACCATGAAGTCTTCTTTCTACCTTTCATAATACGCTTCACGAGCAATCTTACCCTGACAAGGGTCCCACGAAGCATACTGCAGCAGTTGGAGAGTTGCCTTTGGAGGAGAGGATTTGGATATCGGATGAACGTGTGAACACACCGTCCCTGGCTGATTGATCCCTCCTGTGTATGCCTATATGATCTCTATAACCTGAGATCCAACAGATCTGGTAAGCGGCCCTTTGGTCTTTACAATCACTTTTTTGGCTGTTGTCTGGCTGCCCTTTTTGCACGGTGAATAGAGCAATCGTTACACCTTCTGAAGTGTTCAATTACAACGGATTTACACGAATTGATATCTGTTATGGACTATTAACTATATTGTGGCACTATTTGTGTTTTTTCGTTCCTACACTATGTGATTTTTATACTATATTTATTTATATTATTTTGGTTGCGCATCTAAATTTGTTACACATGGCTCTATACATGTATAAAAGGACCTGTGCGTGGCTGGCGGCCGCGGTGTCAGCCGGCCACCCACGAGAGCCAGAACGCGGATCTGTCAATGTTCACAGACAGATCCCCACTTGAACAGGGGAGGAGAGACAGATCTGCTGTTCCTAGTGATTAGGAGCAGAGATCTCGCTCCTCCTGCAGTCAGTCCCATCCCCGCCAGTTAGAAACACCTCCCAGGAAATACATTTAACCCCTTCCCTGACAGTGACATTTACACAGTAATCAGTGCATTTTTATAGCACAGATCACTGTATAAATGTCACTGGTCCCAAAAATGTGTCAAAAGTGCCCGATCTGTCCACCTTAATGTCGCAGTCTTGCTAAAAATCGCAGATCATCGCCATTACTATTAAAAAAATATATAATAATTAAAATGCCTTAAATCTATCCTCTATTTTGTAGATGCTATAACTTTTGCGCAAACTAATCAATATACACTTATTGCATTTTTTTACCAAACATATGTAGAAGAATACATATCGACCTAAACCGATGAAGACATTTTTATTTTTTTGGATGCTTATTATAGCAAAAAGTTTTTTTTTTTCAAAATTGTTGCTATGTTTGTTTATAGCACAAAAAAAAATAAAAACGCAGAGGTCATCAAATACCACCAAAAGAAAGCTCTATTTGTGGGAAAAAAAGGACGTAAATTTTGTTTGGGTGCAACATCACACCATTGTCAGTTAAATCGATGCAGTGCCGTATCGCAAAAAAAATGATTGAAGTGCAATATTTCTATTATTACATTGTTATATAAAATGAAATAGTTCAACTCACCATAATGCAGAATCAGTGGGAGCCATGAGCGTGTCACTTGCCAACGTCACCTGCCTTCAGATACGGATTGTCACTTGCCACATGTTGTGGATTGTAACTTGCCACGACGTCACCTGCCACACATTGCGGATTGTCACTTGCCATGATGTCACACATTGTGGATTATCACTTGCCACAAAGCCACCTGCCACACATTGCGGATTGTCACTTGCCACGATGTCCCACGTTGCGGATTGTCACTTGCCACGACACCACCTTCCACACGTTGTGGATTGTCACTTACCATGATGTCACCTGCCACACGTACCGAATAGCAGATTGTCACTTGCCACGTCACCTGCCACACATTGCGGATTGTCACCTGCCACACGTAGCTGATTGCCACTTGCTCTGTCCCAGAGTAAAGGCAGCAGAAAAATGATGTAATCTCTCTGCTGCCCGTGGCTGCACAGTGAGGGCAGTGATGCAGGACGGGCGGTGAGAGCCTGCTGATTGGCCAGCAAGCCCACTCACAAGCCGACTGTCCCGCCCGCTGACTGACTTCCCCTGTTCTGCCCGCACGCTCCTGTCCCCCATCGGATAGTGTCCGCCCTGTACTGCGCAGGCACACCGGAGGAGTGAGGAGGCACCGAAAGTCTCCAGCACAATGTACTCTTAATTGCACAGGCGCTGTGTAGATCTGATGAACACCTGTTCATGTTCGGAGACTTTCGGCGTCTCCTTTGTCCTCCGTACTGTGCCAGCACTGCGCCTGCGCAGTACAGGGCGGACACTATCTGATGGGGGGCCTTTCTCGGCAGAACACCGGGCTCCTCACAGAGGGATTCACTGCGGAGCAGGCGGAACGGGCTGGCTGTAGGGTTGCCACCGTTTCCTCAAGCCAAACCCGAACACTTTAACAGCCCATTGGAAAAAAATTTTGTGGTATACACCATAGGATTTTAAAGACCTGGAGGAGAGCAATAATGCATCACGCTTAGCATGGATGGTAACTACTGGTACCATCCACTTCCCTACTGACACCGTCCACTGCCCTACTGATACCGTCCACTGCCCTACTGACACTGTCCACCTCCCTCCCCACAGACTCCCCTTCCCTTTTATCAGTCCCCCCTCGATTAGATTAGGGAACCCACCCATCAGTGTCCCCTGTCCCGAAAGACCCCCATTAGACTGCCTTACCGAGAGCCAGTTCGAGCCAGGAAGTGTAGGAGCTGGAGTTTGGGGGTGGAGTTCCTCTACTGTAGTGCTGTTTTCTTTCCTTCCATTGTGTGGGGAGCCTTATAGAGAAGTGTGTCGGCAAGACACAGGATTCAGGACACATCCGAACTGGTGTACTTACTCACAGGGCTGCTGTTAGAAATTATTGGGGCCCCATACAGCCATCCTCATGGGGCCCCCATCCACTGAGGTGGGGGGAGGGAGGTAAGAAAGGGGAAGGTGAGAGGAGGACGTGAGAGAGAGGCGGTGGTGAGGGGGGGTGAGAGAGAGGAGGAGGTGAGGTTTTTTTTTTTTATATCTGTACACATGTTTTGCCTTTCATTTAAATTTTAAACTGAATGGGTTGTTTTAAAGGGTGATTGTTTATATTCACTTTAAATGCTTGACTTCCCTGTATAAAGCACATACATAAGTGTCAATTCACTAAAGAATACCACGTGCTGTGTTTTACTTACTTCAAATTAGTTTCTGATCAAAAATGATTAGTGCAATTGACTACATTTTTTATCCACACATCAGCTAAATTTACCACTTGTTTTTTTGGCTGATTTTGTAAGTAAAAGTCAATGAACATAAAAGAGCAATCAGAAGGGATGGTGGCGCTGTTCTATAGGAAAATAAATACAAGAGGGTATGGGGTATGTAAAACTGGAAGACAAAGCAAAAAAGTGTAGTAGAGGTCACGTGTCTAAATAAAGTGCAAAATGCGTAAGAGTGTTGTGCCAGTGGTGGGTACTGGCAGAGGTACCCCAATATTAAACACAGGTAATGGTGAGGAATTCAGCATTCTTAGGCGCTCTGGTGAGTGCAATCACATGAGGGGTAGTGTCTGAAGGAGGGGAGCACTGGATCATCACCCTTGGTCTCACTTAAATGCTGAATTCCTCACAGATTCGTGTCTGATCAGAAGACTGAATTATTTAGACTGCCCATAACATATATTTTTATTCTTTATTTTTATTGGATTTTATTTTAGATTTTTTGCTTATACAGTGGTGTGAAAAAGTGTTTTCTTTGGGTCTCGGCATGATGTGTAGCTTTTAAGGATCTTCTGGTGGACCTTACTGTGTCAAGCAGCTCCTAATTTAAGTGATGCCTTGATTGTGAACAGGTGTGGCAATAATCAGGCCTGGGTGTGGCTAGAGAAATTGAACTCAGGTGTGGACAACCACAGTTATAGTATGTTTTAACAAGGGGGGCAATCACTTTTTCACACAGGGCCATGATGGTTTGGATTTTTTTCACCTTTAATAATAAACACCTTCATTTACAATAAAGAAGTTATTGGAGATTTGGGACTGTCTATGGTACAAATGCAAAAGAAACAATTTCATAAAGATACGATAAAATTGCTTGTTTTATTAACATAAAAATAAAGAAAAAATACAATATTAGACTCCATGTACAGCGGTATATGAATCATAGGGTTCAAAGGTACTACATACAATTCCTAGTGGAACACCTATATTATCATACATTCAAAATACACAAGTCATGATACTTGTCCAATCGCTCGACATGTTTCGCCTAAATAGGCTTCATCAGGAGACAAGGATAAGATATATTTGCAGATGGACGAGGATTTTTGGAAATATTTCCGTATTCTCCAATGTCATTGGAGAATACGGAAATATTTCCAAAAATCCTCGTCCATCTGCAAATATATCTTATCCTTGTCTCCTGATGAAGCCTATTTAGGCGAAACATGTCGAGCGATTGGACAAGTATCATGACTTGTGTATTTTGAATGTATGATAATATAGGTGTTCCACTAGGAATTGTATGTAGTACCTTTGAACCCTATGATTCATATACCGCTGTACATGGAGTCTAATATTGTATTTTTTCTTTATTTTTATGTTAATAAAACAAGCAATTTTATCGTATCTTTATGAAATTGTTTCTTTTGCATTTGTACCATAGACAGTCCCAAATCTCCAATAACTTCTTTACTGTATATTTATCTGGGATGATAGTACAATACTCATGTAAAAATCTTAGGAGAACATTCCAGTCTAGCGAGCTCTGAAAACCTTCATTTACAAATTGCATTTTGTGTTTACTTGTGTTGTCCTTGACTATTGTTTAAATTGGTTTGATGTTCCGAAACACTTAAGTGTGACAAACATGCAAAGGAACAGGAAATGAGGAAGGGGGCAAACACTTTTTCACACCACTGTATATATTTTTAATATCTATACTTGCATTATTTACGATATATATTTTATATATACCCATGTCGGACTATTTCACTCTGATATAATACAATTTTAATTTTTCTGCAATTTTTATTTTTATTTTTGGAGCTACACATTTTTTATGGGAGCCATCATTAGTGTAGAACTTGGAACAGTTCTGTCTGCACTTTACATTATCCAGTCAACGTTTACTACTATTTATTTGTTTAGCTAATATACTTTTACATCTGATTGTATTTATACATCTAATTTAATAATAAATAAAAGCATTTTTGCACTGGCACTTATCACTTTTATTATCCTATCACTTACCATTTTACTTGAACTTCTTGCCAGTTATCACTTTACTTGCGTGTTTCATTTCTACCATTACCTGTGTTTAATATTAGGGTACCTCTGCTAGTACCCACCACTGGCACAACACTCTTATGCCCCATACACACGGTCAGAAATTCCGACCACAAAATCCGTCTGATTTTTTCCGACGGATTTTGTCCGACACTGGTGTAGCATACACAGGGTCGGACAAAGTTGTCGGAAAATCCGATCATTCTGAACGTAGTGACGTTCGTTGCATACGACGGAACTACGTAGAGGCTAGTAGCCAATAGCTTTGGTCTTGTAATTTGATCTGAGAATGCGTGGCACTTTGTCCGTCGGAAATTCGCTACACACGATCGGAAAAAGTCCGATCGGACTTTGTTGTCAGAAAATTTGAGAGCAGGATCTCAAACTTTTTCCGACAGAAATTCCGATGGAAAAAGTCTGATGGCGCCCACACACGGTCGGATTTTCCGACAACATGGTCCGATAGGACATTTTCCGTTGGAAATTCCGACCGTGTGTATGGGGCATTACGCATTTTGCACTTTATTTAGACATGTGACCTCTACAGTTTTACATACCCCATACCCTCTTGTATTTATTTTCCTATAGAACAGCGCCACCATCCCTTCTGATTGCTCTTTTATTTTTTGGCTTCATCTTGGTGAAGTTCATTCAGGGAGGCAGCAGTACCATTTCCTAAGCGCGGATACCCACACTATTTTTAAAAGTCAATGAGCATATTTTATTACACTGGTTACCACTACTTAAAATACAATTGGAGTCAATTTGGCAATAATAATGAAATTCTATTAGTAGTGGTCATATTTGTTCTACAAATGACCAATTAGAAACCCTATTTTAATATTTAGCATAGACGCATCCATCGCTCTTTCCATCAGCACAAATTGAAAGCACAAAGCACAGGTTGACTTTATGCAGCCAGACTGATAAAAGATCAGGCTATTTATTTAAACACAAATAGCAATGAAGATGTATTTTGTACTAGGGATGAGGTCCAGATTGGATTGAGCATGAGTTGGAGGTGAACCCAACCCATCTGCAGTTTGCCGGCTAGATAAACGAGCTACAAATAAGGAACTTTTTGACTTTTTGACTTAGGTCAGGTCGCTTAGAATAGACAATCATAGGGGCTTTATGGTTGATGTCCTTTGTTTCAAAGTTTATATATGTATGTTAACTGATTTCTCACAAATAAAGAATTAAAAAAAAAAATCATAGGGGCTTTGTTATTTACCAGCCCCTACAAAGCCATTTGTCAGTGTGTTTTGGAGTAGATAGCGGAAGTTGTGTGTGGGGAGAAATTGGTGCTGCTATACAGAACTGTATTGTGTTACATTATTGTGAATGGCAGTGTAGTGGGCTACATATATTTGTATACCCCTGTAACCAGGTGCTGGACTATAGAAACATGGAGAAGCAGATATTTCCCTCTTTACCAGGGGTCTCCAAACTTTCTAAACAAAGCACCAGTTTACTGTCCTTCAGACATAAAGGGGGCCGGACTGTGGCCATTGGGAGTAGAAAAGGTCCCAACGTCAGTAGGAATAAACAAAACCCCATCTTTGGTGTCAGTGGGAGGAATAGCGCTGCAGTGCCCCCCTGTTGATGTCATTGAGAGTTAGTGTGCCCTATCATTGCTGTCATTGAGATGAATTGTGTCCCGTCGTTGGCGCCATTGGGAGGAATTTTGCCCCTTCATTGGTATCAGTGGGGGGGGGGGTCATGTTCCATTGTTGGTATCAGTGGATGAGTATAGTGCCCCAAGGGCCAGATAAAAGCATGCAAAGGGCTGCATCTGGCCCCCGGGCCACAGTTTGGAGACCACTGTTCTTTACAATCAGTTTACTTTCACCTTCTGCTGTTATGCTAAAAGTTGTGTTGCACTATCCCCTCCAGTCAACTATAGCCAGGAAAGCCTATGAACCAGAGGCATAACTATAACCTTCAGGGCCCCGGTGCAAGAAACCATGAAGGGCCCCCCAGACCCCCCTTCCCTTTTCATCGGTCCTGGGGCCCTTCCCACTGATCCCAGTGGCATGAATTATACCCCCTGCTGAACTTGACCCATTTAAAGTGGTTGTAAACCCTGTTACACCACTTTTACCTACAGGTAAGCCTATAACTTGCACAGTTTAGGAGATATTCAGTATATGCACTGCTGCCAACGTCATCGGCACATGCGCACTGAAGAAACGGGCCGCTGGTGTCGTTTCTTCAGGAGTCGTAATCGCTGCTCCGGCCAATCACAACGCCGGAGCCACGAACCTGGAAGTAACTCTGGTGGAAGATGTCCACGCTGTACTCAGAGGGCTGACACCAGTCCAGGGCATCGTTCTAGGGTAAGTATTTCATAATAAGCTAGTATGCGATGATTTTTAGTTTTTTCCAAGGTTTACAACCTCTTTAAGTGAATGGTGCCACTCTGCAAGCGCCCCACAACTGCATGCAATGCACTTGGTTGAGGCATGCTAGTGCAGAATTGAAGGGGTTAAAGCAGGTGATGCAGAGGCAATACAATGCCTCATTATTGCCTGTCAAAAGATCTCCGAAGACAGAAGAGCTGGTTGCTCTTCAGAGACCATGTGTGTACGAGCATGTGTGAAAGAGCCCTTCATTTTTATTTTTATTTTTTTTACATTTTCTTTAAACAGTTTTTAGAATTTTATTTATTTACTTTTTTTTTTACATTTTTAACATTCCTGTTTGGGGGGGGGGGGGGGGGGCTTTGGTGAAATATCTCACTTTTGAGACCGAGGGATAAGAAAAGAATGAATAGGTGGCGGTCTGAGTAGTAAGAGTATGTGTTCATGAAGAAAGAAAAAAACACAGGAGAGAGGCGCCACCACCAGGTTAAAATTGAAAGCATTTAATATACAGAGAAAAGGTGCACATATCCACTTACATATAGTGGAGACAATTCAGCACGAAAAAAAGTCCTCTGGGGCGTCATATGTATACTCCACGTCCGCCTGTTGTGTTCCAGTTAGGGGTCCTGTCCAGCAGGATATCCTGTGGTTTGTAACACTGGCTGGTCGAGCCGAGAGCGAGGCTTGGCTCCGGTCAGCTCCGGTCAGCCGGGCAGCTGACCGGAGCCAAGCCTCGCTCTCGGCTCGACCAGCCAGTGTTACAAACCACAGGATATCCTGCTGGACAGGACCCCTAACTGGAACACAACAGGCGGACGTGGAGTATACATATGACGCCCCAGAGGACTTTTTTCCGTGCTGAATTGTCTCCACTGTATGTAAGTGGATATGTGCACCTTTTCTCTGTATATTAAATGCTTTCAATTTTAACCTGGTGGCGCCTCTCTCCTGTGTTTTTTTCTTTCATGTACTTTGGAGTTCTGCTCTCGACTCCCTAATTGAAGGCTGCCCTGGACTGTTGACTTGCCTGCATGCCTCAGAGGAAAGGTCTTGTCCCCGTTGTTACATTTTAGCATATGGTCTTTTCATTTATATTATGATAGTTATGTTATTTTGATTACTATTGAATACAAGGGAAGTGAAAAATATCGTTTATTGTGCAACAGCGCCATCTATATATATATGTTATTATGTGTTCATGAAGAGACTGTTTTTAAGGCAGGGCAAAAGGGGCAGCTGCCCTGGGCCCCATCATTGTTGTGGGGCCCAAAGTAGCTGCCCCATACTTGCCAATTTTCCCCTATTTAAATTTAAATTGTCCCTTGAAGTTTTAGTACTGTGCTGTGTCCCAATATCTCAGTGTGAAGTGCTGTTACTAATGCTGCCCAGCTCTTCCCTATTGCTGTGTTAAGCTGACTCCCCTGCAGACCCTGTGTTTACATGTAAATAACCTGCATTAATTGGTAAATAGAGGTGACATTGATATGTATATCATATCCCCCTGATGTCATATTTACCATCACTTCTGCTGAATGCTGCCCACTGGGGAGGTAAAGGGGCATGCTGGAAAGCCTTGCCTACAACTGTGGTCATTAAGCCTAACCTGTTCTGCAAAGGTAACAGGTGGAGGTAAAGGTGGAGATGGAACACGTTTTCAAAATAACATGGTGCCACAGCATCTTTTGGTGCATGTGAATACCCACATCTCAACAGATGCGTGAGGGTGTCATTACCCAACACTGGCACTGCTGTGTATCTGCTAAAGGGCAGCACATTTCTGTGGTGTCAGGAAAGCGATTTTTCATGTGTTCCCAACGCACACAAATGTGAAAGCAGGCTTAATGTCTCAGTTACATTGGTGGTCAGTGTAAATCTTCTCATTACATTGGGGCTTGGTGTACAATCCTTTCATTCACACTAGTGGCCAGTGTGAAGATCCCCCTTACATTGATGGTCAGTGTAAATCCCTCTTTACATTGGTGGTTACTGTGAATGCTCCTATTACATTAGTGGTCAGTGTAAATCCCCATTACATTAGTGGTCAGTGTAAATCCTCATTACATTAGTGGTCAGTGTAGAAACTCCTCTTTATATTGGTAATCGGTAGAAAAAAATCCAAACTTGCATTTGTGGTCAGTTTCAAATAATCCCTTACATTGGTGAGCCATGTAGAAGCCCCCTTTAAATTGGTGGTGAGTGTAAATCCCCTCTTACCTAGATGGCCAATGTAGAAATCCCCCTATTGGATGTTGATGTAAAATCCCCCATTATATTGGTTGTCAGTAGGGATGAGCCGAACACCCCCGGGTTCGGTTCGCACCAGAACCTGTGAACAGACCTAAAGTCCGTGTAAATTTAAGAACCCTATTAGTTACAATGGACGCGAATGTTCGAAATCAAAAGTGCTAATTTTAAAGGCTAATATGCATGTTATTGTCATAAAAAGTGTTTGGGGACCTGGGTCCTGCCCCAGGGGACATGTATCGATGCAATTTTTTTTTTTTAAAACGGACGTTTTTTCAGGAGCAGTGATTTTAATAATGCTTAAAGTGAAACAATAAAAGTGTAATATTCCTTTAAATTTCGTACCTGGGGGGTGTCTATAGTATGCCTGTGAAGGAGCGCATGTTTCCCGTGCTTAGAACTGTCCCTGCACAAAGTGTCATTTTTGCAGGAAAAAAAGCTATTTAAAATTACTTGAGGCTAATGAATTGTCGGATCCCGTAACACAGAGAACAGTCATTCATTGAAAGTCATTGATAAAAAAAAAGTCATTGATAAAAAAAAAAAAAAAAAAAGCGTGGGGGTCCCCCCAAATTCAATTACCAGGCCCTTCAGGTCTGCTATGGATATTAAGGGGAACCCCGGACAAAAAAAAATGGCGTGGGGTCCCCCTCAAAATCCATACCAGACCCTTGAGGTCTGGGATGGATTTTAAGGGGAACCCCGGACAAAAAAAATGGCGTGGGGCCCCCCTCAAAATCCATACCAGACCCTTATCCGAGCACGCAACCTGGCAGGCCGCAGGAAAAGAGGGGGGGCGAGAGCGGCCCCCCTCCCTCCTAAACCGTACCAGGCCACATGCCCTCAACATTGGGAGGGTGCTTTGGGGTCCCCCCCAAAGCACCTTGTCCCCATGTTGATGAGGACAAGGGCCTCGTCCCCACAACCCTGGCCATTGGTTGTGGGGGTCTGCGGGCGGGGGGCTTATCGGAATCTGGAAGCCCCCTTTAACAAGGGGACCCCCAGATCCCGGCCCCCCCTTGTGTGAAATGGTAAGGGGGTACAAAAGTATTCCTTTATTAAAATCTTCTTTCTTCTGGTCTTCCTTCTTCCTTTCTTCATCCTTCGGTTTCTTCATCTTCTCCTTCCGGCATCTTCTTCCATCTTCTTCTTCCATCATCTTCTTCCTCTGATCCGCTTCTTCTTGCTCTGGTCCTCTCGTCCGGCATCTTCTTCCATGGTGTCGGTGTCTCTTCTGGGCCGATCCGCGCAATGGGAGGCTCCCCCTGTGTGAGGCTTCGCTGTGTCTGACAGGTCTTTTATAATGGAGGGTGGGGCCACCTGGTGACCCCGCCCCCCTCTGACGTCATGGGGAAAGCCATAGGGAATTCACCATGACGGCCCCGTGCATCAGAGGGGGCGGGGTTACCAGGTGGCCCCGCCCTCCGTTATAAAAGACCTGTCAGACGCAGCAAAGCCTCACACAGCGGGAGCCTCCCATTGCGCGGAGCGGCCAAGAAGAGACACCAACGCCGTGGAAGAAGATGCCGGACGAGAAGACCAGAGCAAGAAGAAGCAGATCGGAGGAAGAAGATGATGGAAGAAGAAGATGGAAGAAGATGCCGGAAGGAGAAGATGAAGAAACCGAAGGATGAAGAAAGGAAGAAGGAAGACCAGAAGAAAGAAGATTTTAATAAAGGAATTGTCAAAGACCGTCTCCTGTCATTTTTACCATTTTTTACACTTTTTTGGTGAAATGGTAGGGGTACTTTTGTACCCCCTTACCATTTCACAAAGAGGGGGGCCGGGATCTGGGGGTCCCCTTGTTAAAGGGGGCTTCCAGTTTCCGATAAGCCCCGTGCCCGCAGACCCCCACAACCAATGGCCAGGGTTGTGGGGAAGAGGCCCTTGTCCTCATCAACATGGGGACAAGGTGCTTTGGGGGGACCCCAAAGCACCTTCCCAATGTTGAGGGCATGTGGCCTGGTACGGTTCAGGAGCAAAGGGGGGGCGCTCTCGTCCCCCCCTCTTTTACTGTGGCCTGCCAGGTTGCGTGCTCGGATAAGGGTCTGGTATGGACTTTGAGGGGGACCCCACGCCATTTTTTATTTTTGGCCGGGTTCCCCTTAAAATCCATCCCAGACCTCAAGGGTCTGGTATGGATTTTGAGGGGGACCCCACGCCATTTTTTTTTTGGCCGGGGTTCCCCTTAATATCCATAGCAGACCTGAAGGGCCTGGTTATTGAATTTGGGGGGACCCCCACGCTTTTTATTTTTTTTATTTTTTTATCAATGACTTTTTTTTATCAATGACTTTCAATGAATGACTGTTCTCTGTGTTACGGGAGCCGTCAATTCATTAGCCGCGAGTGATTTTAAATAGCTTTTTTTCCTGCAAAAATGACACTTAGTGCAGGGACAGTTCTAAGCACAGGAAACATGTGCCCCTTCACAGGCATACTATAGACACCCCCCAGATGTGATACTGCAATGCTGTACTAACAGCACGCACACACGAATCCCCAGAATCACAGCAGATAATGTCAGCAGTCAGCAGCACATAACACTGACACTGGAACACAATATACGAGGCCGCCGGCGCGGCGGCCTTTTGTAATGTGGGGTGTGTACTAAACCCCCTGAGCTATAATTGGCCACAGGCATCCTGCCTGTGGCCAATTATTGCTCTCCTCGCCGCTGGCTCTATGATTGGCCAAGCATGCGGGTCACAGTGCATGCTTGGCCAATCATCAGCCAGCAATGCACTGCGACTGGCGCAGTGCATTGCGGGCTGCTCGCATCACACGAATTTGATGCGAGTGGCCCAAATAGTTCTGGGCTCGCCGAGTGGGCGAACGCCCGATGTTCGATTCGAACATGGGTTCAAATCGAACACCGGGCCCATCCCTAATTGTCAGTATACATTTTCCTTCACATTGGTGGTAAGTGCAGAATTGCCCTTACACTGGTGGTCAGTGTAAATCCCCCTTTATTTTGGTGGTCAGAGTAAATCCCCACTAACATTGGTGGTCATTGGAGGCCATTGTTTATCCTCCTTACACTGGTGGTTGGTGTAAATGCTCCTATTACATTGGTGTCAGTGTAGAAATACCTCTTTATATTGGTGGGTGACGTAAAATCCCCCGTTACATGATGGTCAGTGCAAATTCCCCCTCAAATTGGTTGTCAGTTTAAATTCCCCCTCACATTGGTGGTCATTGAAAATTCACAATTACATTGGAGGTCAGTGTAGAATTCCCCACTGCAGTATATACTGTACTTACCAAAGATTTCCAGCTTTGCTCTACATGATTCAGAATTTTCCACAGTGTAATGCCTACTAACTAATCCCATCCCCCACCACTGCCACTAATCCCAGTACCCCCCCCCCCCCCCCCCCCAGCATTGCCACTGATCCCAGAAGTCCTAGGATCCCTAGGAGTTTTTTGTCTATTGATGGGTCCCCTCACCTCCTCAGTACATGGTGTGCAGTCATTGAGGAGATCATGTGCTATAACCTTTGGCAACCAATCAGTGAGCAGTAATGATGTGCACTAACATCATGCAACCAATCATTGAGAGTTAAGGATATGCAGTAACCTCTAGCAACCAATCAGTGAGCAGTAATAATGTGCAGTAACCTCTAGCAACCAATTGGTGAGATGTAAGGATGTCCAGTAACCTCTAGCAACCAATCAGTGAGCAGTATTGGTGTACAGTAATCGCTAGCAACCAATCAACAAGCAGAAGTCATGTGCTGTAACCTTTAGCAGCCAGTCAGTGAGCAGTAATGTTACACTGTAACCTTTGGCAACCAATCACAATCAATGCCTGATCTAATTCAGTAAACTGATTTTGAGTTTAGCTGCTATCTATTGTATGTCGCAGACTAGGTGGAGAGCAAAATTGCATGGAGGGGGGGCCCAAGAAAATGTTTGCCCAGGGTCCAATCAATATTAAAGATGGCCCTGTGAAGAGTAGAGTGAAGGAGTGCAGAGACAGTGCTAAGTGTTAGTAGTATAATAGTAAACTGGGATGGAAAGGGTGTCAGACAGATGGGCAGTGATGTAAGTAACTGAGTTAAAATAAACTGAGTTACTTAACGCAGTTACTTTAGAGGGTAACGAGTAATCTAACTGATTACTTTTCCCCTCATGGTAACTCAGTTCCCATTACTTTGGCTTAGTTACCCCAATTACATCTACTGCCACTAGATGGCAGTAGTGTAATTCCGGTGTCCTGACGAAAAAGTTCCCCCGCCGGATAAGGACCCCCTGTACTGCGCAGGCGCAGCGCTTGCGCAGTACGAAGGACTACGGAGCTTCCGAAAATTGCCGAACGCAGGCACAGTTAACATGTAATTGTACGAGGCGATGCCGCACGCTCCTGATGCTCGTGCTACTCTGCAAGGGGCGTCTATCGTGTAACTAAGGGGCGGGTTTAGTATTACTGTAACCAAGGGGGCGCATTTATTATTATTGTTATATATCGAGCTCTGCCCATTAATTTAACATTCGCCCTCTTCTGTAGAAATCCGCCCCTTGCTTACACGCTATAACAGATCTGCCCCTTGGTTAGAGTAATAATAGAGCAGCCCCTTGGTTACACGATATATAACAATAATAATAAATGCGCCCCTTGGTTACAGTAATACTAGACCCGCCCCTTAGTTCTGCCCCTTGCAGAGTTAAAAAAAAAAGTCACAGTTACTTTGCTGCGTAACTAATTACTTTTCCAATGTAGTAACTGAGTTACTAACGCAATTACTTTTTGGGAGAAGTAATTTGTAACTTAACTAATTACTTTTTTTAACCGCTTCCCGACCGGCCACTGCATATATACGTCAGCAGAATTGCACGGGCAGGCAAAATCACGTACCTGTACGTGATCGTGCATTTGCCTGCCTGTGAGTCGCGCTCGCGACTCGGTCGGGAGCTCCGTTACCCCGGCTGCGGGACCAGCGGACCCGATCGCCGCTGGTGTCTCGCGATCGGGTTACGGAGCTGAAGAACGGGGAGAGGTATGTGTAAACAAACCTCTCCCCCGCGCTTCCTACTCTGCCTGTCATTGATTGGCTGTTCCCGGTCATCGGGAAAGCCGATCAATGACGTCAGACGTCAGCCCCGCCCCCTAATGTAAAAAAAAAAACACACACGTCACAGCCCCCTAGTGGTTAACCCCTTCACTACAACTGTCATTTATACAGGAACCAATGCATTTAAATAGCATTGATTGCTGTATAAATGACAATGGTCCCAAAAATGTGTAAAAAATGTCCGATGTGTCCGCCATAATGTCGCAGTCACAATAAAAATCGCTGATCGCCGCCATTACTAGTAAAAAAGAAGAAGAAGCCACCCGGAAAGACAGATGGGAGTTTTATGAATCCCCATGCAGAAGATTACCTGACTTACTACACACATACCGGTAATTATATTCACTTAAGGTGTAGGATTATGTTTCTCTACACGTGCGGACACAAGCGCGACACATTCAATACTTAACTGAATAGTTGTTGTTACGTTGTCCTTTATTCCAACAGACAAAAAAATACTCTGAAGAAGACCCATACAAATCACAGGTCGAAACGCGTCAGTTTTTGTCGTATCATATTGACCCCCCCCCTGTTACATCAGTCGAGGTGTCATATGCCACTTGTTGGTTTTACTAATGTGTGTATTGTATTATATCATTTTTTATATATTCTGTATGGGCTTGTGTTTTTATACCCCTCGTGTCATAAATAATTTTCTTTTTGACATGAATAAAATACTACAAACCAATCCTGATGGACTGGCTCTCTCATTCAACATCTACTTTTTTGACATAATCTCCCTGCAAAAACATACTCTTGCTGCCTAAAAACCCCACCATTCCAAGGGGAACCCTTCTTTTCTTTTTTCAATCCCGGGGTGAGCGGCAACCCATTGCCTCCAAATGTGTGATTTTCCCTTTTTTTCGTATACAATTGGGTGGTTAAACACCCCTTCCCCTTTTCTTGACACATTGGAGTTGAAACACAAACCTAGTATTATGAACTAATTGTATGTAATGATGTGCTCTAGATTGTTGTTGTTATTCTGGTGTTTATTTTTGTTTGCCACTGCAAATATGAGTGGGTTTCAAGGAAACAAGTGGATCAATACTATGTCAAGCTACGAAACTGACTTTGGGACCAGATTGAAACCCAAATATCCACTGCACCTTTAAGTGGGTGCAGTGGGGAACACTAGACATTCAATTTCTTATGTTCTTTGAGTACACCCAACATACTTGTTTATGTATATATTAATGTTTGTGCAACTAGGAAAGTACTTCCAAACATAGTACTTCCATTACGTTAATCTATATATCAAACATCTCCTTAAATTGCAACAAAGATGCAATCTTAAGGTTATTATAGATTATACGAGAGAGAGTTAGACACAATCTCAGTCCAAATGGATTATATGGTATTAACCCACCTCATGCAATTATTTTCCATCACATTTGCTTCTAATTTTCTCCCATGATTTTTCTCTTCCCTAGGTGACGCTACCTAGTGTAACCTGCTTGCATTTTCTGGCTGTGCGCTTCCCGGCCGCTGGTGCCTTCCCAGCAAAGGGGAGGGAGTGACCTTTTAACTTTGGCCCTCCCTCCATCCTCTCTCCACGGACGTCCAGGCAGGTCCTGTACGTCCCTGTTGATTGGCCCTTTGCTGGCGGCGTCCCCCGGCATTCACGGACGATGTGCGCACGCGCGGGGCCCCGTGCGTGCGTGCATTTCTATGACGTCACGCGCATTGCGGCGTGAATGACGCTGTTATGCGGGGCTATGCCTCCAGAGGACGCCGGGGGGGTACACACTGGGCGGACCTGCATGGCCGCCGTGGTCGCCTATGGGGTTAACTGCTCGGCACCCGTGGGTGCAATCAATGGGGGGGCAGGGACGATTTGGCCCACCTGCATGATTAGACCAATCACCAATTGGAACATGCATTTATACCCCTGTGGAGTGGAGCACAGCACTCCACTTCCGCAGTAGGCTATGCATGCTCCTTGCATCACTCTGGATAAACAGTAGGTGTTCCTTACTGCCCTCAGGCATATGTTGACAATCCATGACACTGAAACTATCCCAAAATTTCTCTTTTCTTACTATCTGCAGACTGCATCAGCCACTCCGCCCCCATCCCAGTGAGGCTCAATCCTGATCAGGATGGGAGCTTTGTAAGCTCTATATACGCAGCCTCTGGGACCAAACCAAAGCATCTAAGGTAATGTTAATTACTTTTGGACTAGTATTTGAACGGTTCAGGTGTCTCCCTCTTTTGCTCTTCTGCATCCATGCACACCTCACATCCATCCTTCCCACCCTCCCTCTCCCAGCACTTCCACAACAATTCTCCCACACCCCACCCGCACTGCTTCACGCACCCACTCCGTCACATTCATACACAATTTCCATCATTCGGCCCCTTTTCACTATTTTGTCCCACTCCTGCACTCACCCTTTGCTTTTGTATTTTTCTTTCACACACCATTCACACTCACACATATTTTCACCCTTCATGCACATTTACCTATTCCACCCTTCATCATTCATTCATCATTTTTTATCCGTTTCATCCACCACTTCCTCTCTGGGATTTCTTGTCCCTATCCTATACCCACCCTTATCATACTCCTCTCTTTCACCATACACAGACACCTCTACCCCCCCATACCCCCCTTTTCCAACTCACGTTCTTCCCCTCTCCCCTCCCCCTTCCCCCCCCTTCCCTCCCTCCTCCCCCTCCCCCTTCCCCCTCTCCCCTTCCCCCTCTCCCTTCCCCCTCCTCCCCCTTTTTTTCTTTATTCCTACTTACCTGCCCTTTTCCTGTTTTCCCTCATATTCTTCTATATATGCAGCGCGCCATATATACACACTCTTGTCATTTTGTTTTAATCTTTCCCTTTTCCCTTTCCTTCCCTCTTTTCATTCTTCTTTCCCCTTCTTTTCCTTTTTTCTTTTTCTTTTCTATACCCCTCCTGTCCTTTTTCACCCATCCCATCCCCATCCTTTTTCCCCATCTCCCTCAATCTCCATCCCAGCCCCTGTCCGAGCCTATACCTTATAGTCCAACCACTTGGACACAAATAACCAGGTATAATTATATGGCTCTCTCCCAGAAGTAGCAATACCCAGTAGACGCAATATATAGTCACATTTCCAATACTTATGATAGTCACTCCATCTATGAATGCAACATTATTGCCTTACAACCGGGATGGAAGTATACATTCCTCCTATCCCTGTTGTCCTCAAGTGTGCCTATAGTGATGTCTTGGTCTCTTCTAGGGGTGCCCTACTGCAGGTGAGCCGCTATCGACCTCCCCCTCCCCATGCACCCTGGGTCGCTCCTGGGTTTCCCCACTGGTGTCAGCAATCAGTGTGACCCCTCGCAAGCCACACGCGGCCTGGACGCTGTTTCTGCCTTGACTTGCCTGTAAGAGCTACATCTAGAAGCCACCCGGAAAGACAGATGGGAGTTTTATGAATCCCCATGCAGAAGATTACCTGACTTACTACACACATACCGGTAATTATATTCACTTAAGGTGTAGGATTATGTTTCTCTACACGTGCGGACACAAGCGCGACACATTCAATACTTAACTGAATAGTTGTTGTTACGTTGTCCTTTATTCCAACAGACAAAAAATACTCTGAAGAAGACCCATACAAATCACAGGTCGAAACGCGTCAGTTTTTGTCGTATCATATTGACCCCCCCCCCCCTGTTACATCAGTCGAGGTGTCATATGCCACTTGTTGGTTTTACTAATGTGTGTATTGTATTATATCATTTTTTATATATTCTGTATGGGCTTGTGTTTTTATACCCCTCGTGTCATAAATAATTTTCTTTTTGAAATGAATAAAATACTACAAACCAATCCTGATGGACTGGCTCTCTCATTCAACATCTACTTTTTTGACATAATCTCCCTGCAAAAACATACTCTTGCTGCCTAAAAACCCCACCATTCCAAGGGGAACCCTTCTTTTCTTTTTTCAATCCCGGGGTGAGCGGCAACCCATTGCCTCCAAATGTGTGATTTTCCCTTTTTTTCGTATACAATTGGGTGGTTAAACACCCCTTCCCCTTTTCTTGACACATTGGAGTTGAAACACAAACCTAGTATTATGAACTAATTGTATGTAATGATGTGCTCTAGATTGTTGTTGTTATTCTGGTGTTTATTTTTGTTTGCCACTGCAAATATGAGTGGGTTTCAAGGAAACAAGTGGATCAATACTATGTCAAGCTACGAAACTGACTTTGGGACCAGATTGAAACCCAAATATCCACTGCACCTTTAAGTGGGTGCAGTGGGGAACACTAGACATTCAATTTCTTATGTTCTTTGAGTACACCCAACATACTTGTTTATGTATATATTAATGTTTGTGCAACTAGGAAAGTACTTCCAAACATAGTACTTCCATTACGTTAATCTATATATCAAACATCTCCTTAAATTGCAACAAAGATGCAATCTTAAGGTTATTATAGATTATACGAGAGAGAGTTAGACACAATCTCAGTCCAAATGGATTATATGGTATTAACCCACCTCATGCAATTATTTTCCATCACATTTGCTTCTAATTTTCTCCCATGATTTTTCTCTTCCCTAGGTGACGCTACCTAGTGTAACCTGCTTGCATTTTCTGGCTGTGCGCTTCCCGGCCGCTGGTGCCTTCCCAGCAAAGGGGAGGGAGTGACCTTTTAACTTTGGCCCTCCCTCCATCCTCTCTCCACGGACGTCCAGGCAGGTCCTGTACGTCCCTGTTGATTGGCCCTTTGCTGGCGGCGTCCCCCGGCATTCACGGACGATGTGCGCACGCGCGGGGCCCCGTGCGTGCGTGCATTTCTATGACGTCACGCGCATTGCGGCGTGAATGACGCTGTTATGCGGGGCTATGCCTCCAGAGGACGCCGGGGGGGTACACACTGGGCGGACCTGCATGGCCGCCGTGGTCGCCTATGGGGTTAACTGCTCGGCACCCGTGGGTGCAATCAATGGGGGGGCAGGGACGATTTGGCCCACCTGCATGATTAGACCAATCACCAATTGGAACATGCATTTATACCCCTGTGGAGTGGAGCACAGCACTCCACTTCCGCAGTAGGCTATGCATGCTCCTTGCATCACTCTGGATAAACAGTAGGTGTTCCTTACTGCCCTCAGGCATATGTTGACAATCCATGACACTGAAACTATCCCAAAATTTCTCTTTTCTTACTATCTGCAGACTGCATCAGCCACTCCGCCCCCATCCCAGTGAGGCTCAATCCTGATCAGGATGGGAGCTTTGTAAGCTCTATATACGCAGCCTCTGGGACCAAACCAAAGCATCTAAGGTAATGTTAATTACTTTTGGACTAGTATTTGAACGGTTCAGGTGTCTCCCTCTTTTGCTCTTCTGCATCCATGCACACCTCACATCCATCCTTCCCACCCTCCCTCTCCCAGCACTTCCACAACAATTCTCCCACACCCCACCCGCACTGCTTCACGCACCCACTCCGTCACATTCATACACAATTTCCATCATTCGGCCCCTTTTCACTATTTTGTCCCACTCCTGCACTCACCCTTTGCTTTTGTATTTTTCTTTCACACACCATTCACACTCACACATATTTTCACCCTTCATGCACATTTACCTATTCCACCCTTCATCATTCATTCATCATTTTTTATCCGTTTCATCCACCACTTCCTCTCTGGGATTTCTTGTCCCTATCCTATACCCACCCTTATCATACTCCTCTCTTTCACCATACACAGACACCTCTACCCCCCCATACCCCCCTTTTCCAACTCACGTTCTTCCCCTCTCCCCTCCCCCTTCCCCCCCCTTCCCTCCCTCCTCCCCTCCCCCTTCCCCCTCTCCCCTTCCCCCTCTCCCTTCCCCCTCCTCCCCCTTTTTTTCTTTATTCCTACTTACCTGCCCTTTTCCTGTTTTCCCTCATATTCTTCTATATATGCAGCGCGCCATATATACACACTCTTGTCATTTTGTTTTAATCTTTCCCTTTTCCCTTTCCTTCCCTCTTTTCATTCTTCTTTCCCCTTCTTTTCCTTTTTTCTTTTTCTTTTCTATACCCCTCCTGTCCTTTTTCACCCATCCCATCCCCATCCTTTTTCCCCATCTCCCTCAATCTCCATCCCAGCCCCTGTCCGAGCCTATACCTTATAGTCCAACCACTTGGACACAAATAACCAGGTATAATTATATGGCTCTCTCCCAGAAGTAGCAATACCCAGTAGACGCAATATATAGTCACATTTCCAATACTTATGATAGTCACTCCATCTATGAATGCAACATTATTGCCTTACAACCGGGATGGAAGTATACATTCCTCCTATCCCTGTTGTCCTCAAGTGTGCCTATAGTGATGTCTTGGTCTCTTCTAGGGGTGCCCTACTGCAGGTGAGCCGCTATCGACCTCCCCCTCCCCATGCACCCTGGGTCGCTCCTGGGTTTCCCCACTGGTGTCAGCAATCAGTGTGACCCCTCGCAAGCCACACGCGGCCTGGACGCTGTTTCTGCCTTGACTTGCCTGTAAGAGCTACATCTAGAAGCCACCCGGAAAGACAGATGGGAGTTTTATGAATCCCCATGCAGAAGATTACCTGACTTACTACACACATACCGGTAATTATATTCACTTAAGGTGTAGGATTATGTTTCTCTACACGTGCGGACACAAGCGCGACACATTCAATACTTAACTGAATAGTTGTTGTTACGTTGTCCTTTATTCCAACAGACAAAAAAAATACTCTGAAGAAGACCCATACAAATCACAGGTCGAAACGCGTCAGTTTTTGTCGTATCATATTGACCCCCCCCCTGTTACATCAGTCGAGGTGTCATATGCCACTTGTTGGTTTTACTAATGTGTGTATTGTATTATATCATTTTTTATATATTATGTATGGGCTTGTGTTTTTATACCCCTCGTGTCATAAATAATTTTCTTTTTGACATGAATAAAATACTACAAACCAATCCTGATGGACTGGCTCTCTCATTCAACATCTACTTTTTTGACATAATCTCCCTGCAAAAACATACTCTTGCTGCCTAAAAACCCCACCATTCCAAGGGGAACCCTTCTTTTCTTTTTTCAATCCCGGGGTGAGCGGCAACCCATTGCCTCCAAATGTGTGATTTTCCCTTTTTTTTCGTATACAATTGGGTGGTTAAACACCCCTTCCCCTTTTCTTGACACATTGGAGTTGAAACACAAACCTAGTATTATGAACTAATTGTATGTAATGATGTGCTCTAGATTGTTGTTGTTATTCTGGTGTTTATTTTTGTTTGCCACTGCAAATATGAGTGGGTTTCAAGGAAACAAGTGGATCAATACTATGTCAAGCTACGAAACTGACTTTGGGACCAGATTGAAACCCAAATATCCACTGCACCTTTAAGTGGGTGCAGTGGGGAACACTAGACATTCAATTTCTTATGTTCTTTGAGTACACCCAACATACTTGTTTATGTATATATTAATGTTTGTGCAACTAGGAAAGTACTTCCAAACATAGTACTTCCATTACGTTAATCTATATATCAAACATCTCCTTAAATTGCAACAAAGATGCAATCTTAAGGTTATTATAGATTATACGAGAGAGAGTTAGACACAATCTCAGTCCAAATGGATTATATGGTATTAACCCACCTCATGCAATTATTTTCCATCACATTTGCTTCTAATTTTCTCCCATGATTTTTCTCTTCCCTAGGTGACGCTACCTAGTGTAACCTGCTTGCATTTTCTGGCTGTGCGCTTCCCGGCCGCTGGTGCCTTCCCAGCAAAGGGGAGGGAGTGACCTTTTAACTTTGGCCCTCCCTCCATCCTCTCTCCACGGACGTCCAGGCAGGTCCTGTACGTCCCTGTTGATTGGCCCTTTGCTGGCGGCGTCCCCCGGCATTCACGGACGATGTGCGCACGCGCGGGGCCCCGTGCGTGCGTGCATTTCTATGACGTCACGCGCATTGCGGCGTGAATGACGCTGTTATGCGGGGCTATGCCTCCAGAGGACGCCGGGGGGGTACACACTGGGCGGACCTGCATGGCCGCCGTGGTCGCCTATGGGGTTAACTGCTCGGCACCCGTGGGTGCAATCAATGGGGGGGCAGGGACGATTTGGCCCACCTGCATGATTAGACCAATCACCAATTGGAACATGCATTTATACCCCTGTGGAGTGGAGCACAGCACTCCACTTCCGCAGTAGGCTATGCATGCTCCTTGCATCACTCTGGATAAACAGTAGGTGTTCCTTACTGCCCTCAGGCATATGTTGACAATCCATGACACTGAAACTATCCCAAAATTTCTCTTTTCTTACTATCTGCAGACTGCATCAGCCACTCCGCCCCCATCCCAGTGAGGCTCAATCCTGATCAGGATGGGAGCTTTGTAAGCTCTATATACGCAGCCTCTGGGACCAAACCAAAGCATCTAAGGTAATGTTAATTACTTTTGGACTAGTATTTGAACGGTTCAGGTGTCTCCCTCTTTTGCTCTTCTGCATCCATGCACACCTCACATCCATCCTTCCCACCCTCCCTCTCCCAGCACTTCCACAACAATTCTCCCACACCCCACCCGCACTGCTTCACGCACCCACTCCGTCACATTCATACACAATTTCCATCATTCGGCCCCTTTTCACTATTTTGTCCCACTCCTGCACTCACCCTTTGCTTTTGTATTTTTCTTTCACACACCATTCACACTCACACATATTTTCACCCTTCATGCACATTTACCTATTCCACCCTTCATCATTCATTCATCATTTTTTATCCGTTTCATCCACCACTTCCTCTCTGGGATTTCTTGTCCCTATCCTATACCCACCCTTATCATACTCCTCTCTTTCACCATACACAGACACCTCTACCCCCCCCCCATACCCCCCTTTTCCAACTCACGTTCTTCCCCTCTCCCCTCCCCCTTCCCCCCCCTTCCCTCCCTCCTCCCCTCCCCCTTCCCCCTCTCCCCTTCCCCCTCTCCCTTCCCCCTCCTCCCCCTTTTTTTCTTTATTCCTACTTACCTGCCCTTTTCCTGTTTTCCCTCATATTCTTCTATATATGCAGCGCGCCATATATACACACTCTTGTCATTTTGTTTTAATCTTTCCCTTTTCCCCTTCCTTCCCTCTTTTCATTCTTCTTTCCCCTTCTTTTCCTTTTTTCTTTTTCTTTTCTATACCCCTCCTGTCCTTTTTCACCCATCCCATCCCCATCCTTTTTCCCCATCTCCCTCAATCTCCATCCCAGCCCCTGTCCGAGCCTATACCTTATAGTCCAACCACTTGGACACAAATAACCAGGTATAATTATATGGCTCTCTCCCAGAAGTAGCAATACCCAGTAGACGCAATATATAGTCACATTTCCAATACTTATGATAGTCACTCCATCTATGAATGCAACATTATTGCCTTACAACCGGGATGGAAGTATACATTCCTCCTATCCCTGTTGTCCTCAAGTGTGCCTATAGTGATGTCTTGGTCTCTTCTAGGGGTGCCCTACTGCAGGTGAGCCGCTATCGACCTCCCCCTCCCCATGCACCCTGGGTCGCTCCTGGGTTTCCCCACTGGTGTCAGCAATCAGTGTGACCCCTCGCAAGCCACACGCGGCCTGGACGCTGTTTCTGCCTTGACTTGCCTGTAAGAGCTACATCTAGAAGCCACCCGGAAAGACAGATGGGAGTTTTATGAATCCCCATGCAGAAGATTACCTGACTTACTACACACATACCGGTAATTATATTCACTTAAGGTGTAGGATTATGTTTCTCTACACGTGCGGACACAAGCGCGACACATTCAATACTTAACTGAATAGTTGTTGTTACGTTGTCCTTTATTCCAACAGACAAAAAATACTCTGAAGAAGACCCATACAAATCACAGGTCGAAACGCGTCAGTTTTTGTCGTATCATATTGACCCCCCCCCTGTTACATCAGTCGAGGTGTCATATGCCACTTGTTGGTTTTACTAATGTGTGTATTGTATTATATCATTTTTTATATATTCTGTATGGGCTTGTGTTTTTATACCCCTCGTGTCATAAATAATTTTCTTTTTGACATGAATAAAATACTACAAACCAATCCTGATGGACTGGCTCTCTCATTCAACATCTACTTTTTTGACATAATCTCCCTGCAAAAACATACTCTTGCTGCCTAAAAACCCCACCATTCCAAGGGGAACCCTTCTTTTCCTTTTAATAAATGCGCCCCTTGGTTACAGTAATACTAGACCCGCCCCTTAGTTCTGCCCCTTGCAGAGTTAAAAAAAAAAAGTCACAGTTACTTTGCTGCGTAACTAATTACTTTTCCAATGTAGTAACTGAGTTACTAACGCAATTACTTTTTGGGAGAAGTAATTTGTAACTTAACTAATTACTTTTTTAACCGCTTCCCGACCGGCCACTGCATATATACGTCAGCAGAATTGCACGGGCAGGCAAAATCACGTACCTGTACGTGATCGTGCATTTGCCTGCCTGTGAGTCGCGCTCGCGACTCGGTCGGGAGCTCCGTTACCCCGGCTGCGGGACCAGCGGACCCGATCGCCGCTGGTGTCTCGCGATCGGGTTACGGAGCTGAAGAACGGGGGAGAGGTATGTGTAAACAAACCTCTCCCCGCGCTTCCTACTCTGCCTGTCATTGATTGGCTGTTCCCGGTCATCGGGAAAGCCGATCAATGACGTCAGACGTCAGCCCCGCCCCCTAATGTAAAAAAAAAACACACACGTCACAGCCCCCTAGTGGTTAACCCCTTCACTACAACTGTCATTTATACAGGAACCAATGCATTTAAATAGCATTGATTGCTGTATAAATGACAATGGTCCCAAAAATGTGTAAAAAATGTCCGATGTGTCCGCCATAATGTCGCAGTCACAATAAAAATCGCTGATCGCCGCCATTACTAGTAAAAAAAAAAATATTAATAAAATGCTATAAAACTATCCCCTATTTTGTAAACGCTATAACTTTTGCGCAAACCAATCAATAATCGCTAATTGCGATTTTTTTTACCAAAAATATGTAGAAGAATACGTATCTGCCTAAACTGAGGAAAAAAAATGTGTTTTTATATATTTTTTGGGGATATTTATTATAGCAAAAAGCAAAAAATATTGCATTGTTTTCAAAATTGTCGCTCTATTTTTGTTATATAGCGCAAAAAATAAAAACCGCAGGGGCGATCAAATACCACCAAAGGAACCCTCTACTTCTCACTCCTGATCATAGGGGGGGCATTCTATGGAGAGACTGTGGGGACCCCCCTTCTACAGACAGAGTTCAGGGCATCATCCCAGGGACTGGTGAAAGGGCTATTCCCCCATTGTTGATACTGCTGGCAGGTACTGAGCCACTAAAAGCAGGGCACCAAGTATACCCAATCCCAACCGCACACACACTGCACTCCATACCGCACCTATTCCAAACCTTGACTGCACCGATATCAACCAAATATTTTAATTATACCGTACCTTTACCACATCTGAACCACATCTACCTTGCACCTGTGCCAAGACTATACTTTAATTATACTGCATGCAGGTTAACTAGGACTGTCATTAAGTGCACTAATGCTCTTAAAAGGCCCCAACGTTAGCCAGCAAAAGAACATGCCCCCCAGAGCAATCAATGGGCTTTCCTATTCATGTTGCTGGAAAAACTACCCAAAAAGAGTGTACTCCCACTATGCTGTGTAAATGTGGCCAGAAAGTGTAATTGGTGTGTTTACACCCACCCCCTTCCTGAGCTGGACCAGGATTACAAGAACACTGACAGCTGAATTTCTTCTTTCTATGTACTTGTATAAAGCTGGCCATACACATGTAATCTGATTGTACAATCTCTGAAAATTTTCCTTTTAGATTTACCAAAACTATGGAATTGGAGAACCCACTTGAACAATCCATTCAAGGTGTATCAAATCAGGCAGTCTCTTGCACTATATTGCTGATGCTAGATCTAAAGGAGATTGTTTAACCTCTCTGGCAGTTTCCAGGCAGAAAAAAAAAATGTATTATATAAAATGACATGCAGGGCACTGGGCAGACCACTAGGACAAAGGGGATGTGTATTTTTTTATACAGTACCGTAATCTGTAAGATTACAGTACTGTATGTGTATTTTGTTTTTTATCTTTTTTGAATTTGGCGCCGATCTCCGCTCCCGTGCGTCGTAACGTCGCAGGGAACGGAGATCAGCGGCACTCGGCACTGTGTGAATCGAGCGAGCAGACAGCTCGCTCACACAGCGGGGAGACATCGCAGGATCCAGGGACAAGGTAAGTAACTTCCCCCTGTATCCTGCAATGCAAGCCCGAGTCTGGCTCGGGGTTACCGCTTTTGGTACTGAAGTTCCCACCCCAAGCAAGACTCGGAAATACCGCCAGGGGGGGTAATCAGATTGGGGGTTATTTACTAAAACTAGAAAATGCAAAATCTGGTGCAGCTCTGCATAGAAACCAATCAGCTTCCAGGTTGAATTGCCAAAGCTTAATTGAACAAGGTATAGTTAAAAGCTGATTGGCTACCATGCACAACTGCACCAGAATCTGAGTGCTCCAGTTTTAGTAAATCTACCCCACTCTATGGAATATGGTCACCTTAACTCTTTCGTAGCCAGTTCTGTACATTGTACAGGCCTGACAGCAGGGGGTTTTACACACACTCCCGGTGTATATATGACAAGCCTACTTCAGCCTATCAGATGCTTGCCCATCTGTGGGCCCTGGACTGGTATGGCAGGTATTGCTGGTAGAAGGGAGGGAACTGAGAAGACCCACGTCCATCTCCTCTTTTGCTCAGCCAGAAGCAACATCTATGATGTCACTTTCAGGTCCCGCTACCAATTTACCCGGCCAGCATGGCTGTGAGATAACCTAATGCAGTGAGATCTGCACTGCATTAGATTCATTGGAGCACAACGGAGACCTCCAGTATCTTTTAAATTGTTAAAAATAAAAGTTACATAAAATCCCCCTGCAGGCTGGAGTGAGAGCAATATTTTCTCCTCCGTAACGCTAAACTGATGACCTGTAGGGGGCTTTTAAAGTGTCACCTATGGAAAATATCGGATAGTGTAATTTCACATGTGCACATAAATTTAAGGTTTGACATGTTGGGTATCTATTTATCATCTTTTATATTTTACCAATTCATTTGTTCATTTATTGTGTTTGTGTGCCCTGAAATTAAAGCGGTTCTGCACACATTTCATTTAGTAAGTCTCTTTGCCTTCCAAATCAGGCAAAGAGTACTAAATGAAATGTGTTTTTTTTTTTTTTTCACTTACCTTGATAATCGCTGACTTCCTGTCCTCTGTCTCTGCGGCAGTGGGCAGGGTCTCTGCGACGATCGTCGTCAGGCCGCACTGTCTCCTGGGATCTGGTGTCATTGTTCCCAGGAGTCAGTGCGGACATCTTCGAAATCTCGCGAGATTTCGGCCACATCTTCCGAAGTCTCGCAAGATTTCGGACACATCTTCCGAAATCTAGCGAGATTTCGGGCACATCTTCCGAAATCTCGCGAGATGTCGGCAGATGTGCTGACATCTCGCGAGATTTCAGAGAACGTGAGCTGCACTTTGCCGTTACTGCGCACGCGCGAGCTCGGCGCAGTAACGGCGGTGCATGCTGGGCCATCTAAAGTGCCTGTGGGGTTTCATATGCCCACAGGCAAGATGGCCCCCAGCAGAAAATAATTATATAAATAATTTTATTGGAGGAAAACCAGCTGCTATTGATTAAAAAGATGGAACACGTGAGTCCCCCAATTTACCTAGTAATCATTGGCATTGTATTCCCCCAAAAAAAAAACACAGTGCAGAACCGCTTTAAATGTAGTGTATTTCTTTAATGACATTTTGCATTTCCTAATAATATTGTATGACAAAAACAGCTCTGGCAGCAAAAAGGTTAAAGGAAGAAGTAGAAAAGTAGGTGGAAATAAAAAAGAGGTGGTATAATAATGAGAGAGGCGTGGTCTAGCGTGGTAAAACAAGCTGTGATGCATAAGGCACTGCATGATGGTATATGAGGTTCATGGAAGGTCACATGATGATACTGGAAGTCAGCTCTCAGACAGCATTTTTTTAAATTTTGAACTGAGAGGTGAAAATTCTAAGCTTTCATAAACATGGTAACTGACAGATGAGCACATTGGGATGGCTTGGGCAAGAAAAGACATTAGATAAGGCTTCTATTTATTATAAAAAGTGAATTTCTGCCTAGAAAGGTGAACTTACCCTTTAAGGAAGCTTGTATTTATGCAATGTTTGTGCTTTTAACTGTGTATCTTAACCAAAAATAATTCTCTAACCTGTTTTGGTTGTTGAGCTAACATTTAAAAGTCAGTGGCATTTTCATGACTGATAGTTTAATGTGTCCTTTTTAAGTGGTTTAACATTTAAAAATGGTTCAGAACGCTACCACTTTTCTTGTGCTGATATTTTAACTTTTAGTACATTTGCATGAAACAACTCAAGCAGTCACTTTTCTCTTAGTGAAAAAGAGACCTATTTTCTATGTTAGGAATCAGTAATTTCAGTCACATAACAAAACTCCTTTATCTGTAAGAAGTGAAGGAAAACCCAGATCTCTCCAAAGTCAAAGGCTATGCAAAATAAATTTAGAAGGAGGTCAGAAGCACATGTGAAGGTACCATTAAGGGCCATACACACGATCGGACTTTTTGACAACAAACATGCAAATTAGCTGTTTTGGACAAACATCCGACCGCGTGTACGCTCCATCGGACCAACTGTTTCAATATTTATCAGACTTTTGTTGGCTGTGCGAACGGACCAACTTTCTGCCAACAAAAGTCCGATGGAGCAAAGTCCGACCGTGTGTACACAAAACCATAGGACTTTTGTACAAAGTACAAACACGCATGCTCAGAACCAATGCAAAATATCAGACAACAATACAGAAGTTGACCAAAGGTGTAGGGTTGCCACCTGTCCGGGATTCACCCGGACAGTACGGGTCTTGAGTCATGTGCCCGGGTTTTGTACTGCTTGACACCCGGGCACATTACTGAGCGCAGATCAGGGCCAGACCATTTGGTCAGGGGGGAACATTAAAACACCTGCCACTGTGGAAACAGCATAAGAGGCATTTCTTCTAAATACACTGTGCCTGTGGTGTGTGTTAAGGATCCGAAGCTCCTTTCTGTCTGTCTCCCCATCCAGTCTCCTGCAGGGTCTCTCTCTCTGATCTCTGACTCAAACCCCCTTCCCCAATCACTAGTGCGGTGTGGTGAGAGAATCGGGAGGCGGAGCTCCCTGTAACTACTGTCGGGATGGCTCTTCACACTAGATGCAGGGAGAGGTGAGCTGAGTCTTTTTTTTATGACAAAAGTCTGCTAGGGTGGAAAGCTGAAAGCTTTCAGGAGAATTTGTTTTGCTGATGCAGTGAAGGGTTAAGTTGGGAAGAGATACTGTGTGTGGGGGTGGGGAGTCTGCAGCCCGATCACAGTTTACAGATAACTTCTAAGCCTGAGCACTTGTCTGTCCGTACAAACATCCCCAAATCCTCAGTCCAGATCATGTGAAGTCATTTATGACCATTCATGTAACCTGTGTGTATGTGGTTTTAGTGTAACTTCTGATTGTACAGACTCAGAGCTACAGATACAAAGTGCTGGGAGCTGGATTACAATAATAGATATGTACTACTTATACCAGATTGTTTTTATTCAGCAGTATTGTTGTATATAGTAGTGGGTGAGATTTTTTTTGATTATAGACATCGCTATCTGACCACTTCTAAGCTCCCCCCAGCTTGTATCACCCCCAGACCCCTTCATACACACCACTCAGAGCTGCTTCCTACCCCCCAGCTGAGGGACATCATTCCATGGTCACTTACCTTCCCTTCCCAACAGCGCTCCCTGGTCACCCCACAGACACTGCAAGAAATCCTTCCCCATACTGCCCCCATCATCCCCTCCGCACTCCTCTCCTGTACATACTGCCCCCATCATCCCCTCCGCACTCCTCTCCTGTACATACTGCCCCCATCATCCCCTCCGCACTCCTCTCCTGTACATACTGCCCCCATCATCCCCTCCGCACTCCTCTCCTGTACATACTGCCCCCATCATCCCCTCCGCACTCCTCTCCTGTACATACTGCCCCCATCATCCCCTCCGCACTCCTCTCCTGTACATACTGTCCCATCATCCCCTCCGCACTCCTCTCCTGTACATACTGTCCCCATCATCCCCTCCGCACTCCTCTCCTGTACATCCTGCCCCCATCATACCCTCCGCACTCCTCTCCTGTACATACTGTCCCCATCATCCCCTCCGCACTCCTCTCCTGTACATCCTGCCCCCATCATACCCTCCGTACTCCTCTCCTGTACATACTGTCCCCATCATCCCCTCCGCACTCCTCTCCTGTACATCCTGCCCCCATCATCCCCTCCGCACTCCTCTCCTGTACATCCTGCCCCCATCATCCCCTCTGCACTCCTCTCCTGTACATCCTGCCCCCATCATCCCCTCCGCACTCCTCTCCTGTACATACTGCCCCCATCATCCCCTCCGCACTCCTCTCCTGTACATACTGCCCCCATCATCCCCTCCGCACTCCTCTCCTGTACATCCTGCCCCCATCATCCCCTCCGCACTCCTCTCCTGTACATACTGCCCCCATCATCCCCTCCGCACTCCTCTCCTGTACATCCTGCCCCCATCATACCCTCCGCACTCCTCTCCTGTACATACTGTCCCCATCATCCCCTCCGCACTCCTCTCCTGTACATCCTGCCCCCATCATACCCTCCGTACTCCTCTCCTGTACATACTGTCCCCATCATCCCCTCCGCACTCCTCTCCTGTACATCCTGCCCCCATCATCCCCTCCGCACTCCTCTCCTGTACATCCTGCCCCCATCATCCCCTCTGCACTCCTCTCCTGTACATCCTGCCCCCAACATACCCTCCGTACTCCTCTCCTGTACATACTGTCCCCATCATCCCCTCCGCACTCCTCTCCTGTACATCCTGCCCCCATCATCCCCTCCGCACACCTCTCCTGTACATCCTGCCCCCATCATCCCCTCTGCACTCCTCTCCTGTACATCCTGCCCCCATCATCCCCTCCGCACTCCTCTCCTGTACATACTGTCCTCATCATCCCCTCCGCACTCCTCTCCTGTACATACTGTCCTCATCATCCCCTCCACACTCCTCTCTTGTACATACCGCCCCCACCATACCCTCCGTACTCCTCTCCTGTACATACTGTCCCCCATCATCCCCTCCACACTCCTCTCTTGTACATACCGCCCCCATCATACCCTCCACACTCCTCTCCTTTACATACTGCCCCCAACATACCCACCACAGTCCTCTCCTATACATACTGCCCCATCATACCCTCCACACTCCTCTTCTGTACATACTGCCCCCAACATACCCACCACAGTCCTCTCCTGTACATACTGCCCCCATCATACCCTCCACACTCCTCTCCTTTACATACTGCCCCCAACATCCCATACATCCATCCACACTCCATCTCCTTTATTCATATTTCTGCCCCCAACATACCCACAACACAGTCCTCTCCTATACATACAGCTGCCCCATCATACTGCCCCCATCATACCCTCCACACTCCTCTCCTTTACATACTGCCCCCAACATACCCACCACAGTCCTCTCCTATACATACTGCCCCATCATACCCTCCACACTCCTCTCCTGTACATACTGCCCCCAACATACCCACCACAGTCCTCTCCTATACATACTGCCCCCATCATACCCTCCACACTCCTCTCCTGTACATACTGCCCCCAACATACTCTCTGCACTCCTCTCCTGCAGATTCAGATATAAAGGGAAACTCTGTGGATTTAGATGTAAAAGGGGAATTATGTTGACATTAGAAATGTTACTTAATCACAAAATTGCTGTGCATTGCTTTGTACAGAGGTAATACATTTAATGTACTACAAAAAAAATAATTGGCGTGCGCTGCTGAAGTGTTCGGGTTTGGCTTGACGCAAAGGTGGCAACCCTACCAACGCCCTTTGTACAAAAATCCACGGGAAAGTTTGTACAAAGTCCGATCGTGTGTATGAGGCTTTAGTGTGCACCTTCTGGGTATGTAATAGTGTGGATGGGGGCCATAGCAATCAGGCACCCTACACTGAATTTCGGATGCTGAAGATATTACCCTTGGCTCTAGATTTGTTGTCAACTAGTACAAGAATTTGCTTTGGAACAATGGGAACAATATTAAAATACTTTTTTATTCAAAGTCTAATCAGCATATTCTGGTTTGGTTTCACCAGGAGAAACAAGTAATTTTCCCAAATGTAAAACTCGTTTATCTTTTGAAAATGTTAGTGCTTTAAAAAAAATCAATGATCCTTGCCACATGGAATTGAATTATTTTTTTTTGTTGTTGCATTGGTACATGTTCTGTAGAGTAGTGACCACTCACCCCTATTCTATTTTTTGACACCCCCTTGCATATTAGCCCAGAAAATGGGCATTTATAATTTGATGGGTTCAACTCCCAATGATTTTATTGGTGTTCAGGTTCAACATCAAAACTTCTTTGAAGTGAACTGAACCCAGGGCAGTTCGGAACATCACTACGACCGACAATCTTTTTAATATGGCAGAGAGCAAAGATCTATTGCAACAGAGGGCAACTATTGGGCTCTTATATTTCTCAGGGAATCCAAGATTGAGATCTCCATGCTTGTATTTCCAGATATACACTCCTTTCTTCATTTTAAGTGTCTTCACCCTTCCTATTGAGCTGTTTTTATTTATTTTTAATTCATTTTAAAATTGTGAAAAATCCTCATCAAAATTAACAATTGGGAAACCCAAAACTGCAAGATGAGCAAGAACTGTTTAGAGGAGATTTCATTACTGAATATCGTAGGAAATTTATGAGGATAGTGAATAGCTCAACCAGTTGACATTCATCTGTAATTAAAATGTCAGCTTTGGGTGTACTAAAGTTATACCTTATTAATACAGCAAAAGTAATAATGTGTGCTAAGTTGGGCCTTTATAAGTGAATAGAACAGTAATGGACAGTTGTAAGCTGTCCATACTCAGTGGCAACAGTACTTTCTCTCTATTTGTATCAGTCTTTGGTGGCCTGTCAAGCCCTGAACTTGTGTTCCATGCCCACTTTGAACAGCTTTCCAAGCTTGATCTTTCTTGCATTAATCTAAAATAGCAGATAATGTGTAATATTGTAACAGTTAAAGACATCAGGCACATTGAACAAACACCAGTTTAGAAACAAGATCAGAGTAAGCTTAACCCCTTCAGCTCCTGAAGGTTTACCCCCCATCATGACCAGGCTTTTTTTTGCGTCATGCAACGCTGTGCCTAAACAAAATTTATGTCCCTTTTTCCCACAGAGTTTTCTTTTGGTGGTATTTGATCGCCTCTGTAGTGTTTATTTTTTGTGCTATAAACAAAATAAGACCGACATTTCTGAAAAAAAAACAATATTTTTTACTTTCTGCTAAGAAACATATCCAACATGTAGCAAGGTCCCAGGCCTCCTTCAGTCTAATGACAACCTCCAGAGCCAGGGACAGCTGACATCCTTCTGTATAGAGTGGGTTGCAAGGCTTAGTGGGTGTAATGTAAGTTAGATTCATGGGCGCCAGACACTTCTTGAATGCAAAGAGATTTATTTTCTCTTGAACAGAGCGGTGGGAGATAGGGTTTAGGGCCAGGACACCCTTAGATAGATGCAATGTCAATTGGCAGACTCCGAGACTTCTACAGGTAGACAGCCATGCAGGAAAAGGCATCCAGCAAGACTGCTTCCCTGCTGGGTCCCTGGCTTGGCACTCCAGATACTCCTGAAGTGTCACTCCACTGGATGGGTCCCTGGCTTGGCACCTGCAGAAGTTTCCTGATTCGTCACCGCCCCCGGTTGGTGAGAATACTGCTCCGGTACTTGCTTCAGCTACTCACTGTGGTCCCTGGTAACAAGGTGGTTGGTCCCTTAGTGGCAACAGCTTCCCCTCTACCTCTGACCATGACAGGTTCTCTGGCCGGCAGTACCGTCACTTCTGGTTGGACTGCAAGCCGCAATCCCAGCCCTATGCTGCTCTCTTGCTTCTGGATAGGCCCTCAGATAGCCTAGCAGCCAGATGTGCCCGGCATAGGCCCAAACTCTGGCCTAGCAACCCAAGCAGCACAACACACGTCCACCCAGACAGCCATCCAGGTGGCACAAAACCCAGCAGGCCAAGGGTCTCAAGAATATCCCTGTCCATTGGCTGAGATACCCTATCTATTCCTAATTTGTCCTTGCAATGCCCTTGTCTTATCTAATGTCACCAGATACCCGGCCATCTAGTGACAGAAAAGAGAAGTGCAGCAATTCCAGACTTAGGGTGAACTCAATTGATCCCTAACAATTGGCCAAGGCCAATACACCTGGCAGGTACATTTAGGATTAACCCTGCCTAGACTTCAGGGCTCTACAAACAAAAAAATTGAAAAAAATCTAATTTCTTCATCAATTTAGGCCAATATGTATTCTGCTACATATTTTTGTTAATTTTGGTTTGCGCAAAAGTTATAGCATCTACAAACTATGGGATCTTTTTATTTATTTATTTTTTTACTAGTAATGGCGGCGATCAGCAATATTGCGGCGGACAGTCAGGACACTAACTTACACTTTTGACACTTTTTGGGGACCAGTGACACTAATAGAGTGATCAGTGCTAAAACATATGCACTGTCACTGAACTAATGACACTGGCAGGGAAGGGGTTAACATCAGGGGCGATCAAAGGGTTAAATGTGTGCCTGACCAGTGCTTTACTACTGTAGGGGAGGTTCTTGTACTAGGAGAAGGCATACATTAGTGCCCCTGCTTAACAGAGACACAAGATCCATGTCTTCTGTAGTGACAGATCAGTGATCTGCCTTTTGCTACATAGGCAGACTGCCCGTTGTTCTGCCTGTGTACCAAAGCATCAGCGGGTGCCGACGGACATCGACTCTGCCGTACCCACCAATCAGCTCCCGCTGTGTCTAATCACAGCTAGAGGGGTCGCTGGATATACATGCGCATGCCCCAGACCCGGAAGTGCAGGATCACGTACTAGGTATGTGATCCTGTGCAGGAGAGCTGCCTTGCCGCTGTGTATATATATATATATATATATATATATATATATATATATATATATATATATATATATATATATATACACAGTTTACTGTCGGCAAGCAGTTAATGTTCTTCATTCTTCTTCAGTAGTGGCAAAGACTTATTTCAAAATAATACAGCATTTGTATAACAATTTTTGCTGTAACCTCTTGTCCTAACCTTCTTTGAGTACAAAACATATTCATAATCATAGTTCATCTGCAGCAATTATATTTTTAGTAGAGCTGCAAACTCAATAATTAGTCATAGCTATTGATAACTTGACTATTGAAAAAACAATCTGAGTAGTATAATCACATCTTTGAAATAGTGTAGCTTAATTTCTAACAGCTGATCCGTTTTTCATATTTCTTCTGAACTGTTGAGATTCACATGTATGAGAATCGTGCACACAAATAGCCAGGGCTCTGGATCAATAAAAATGTCAGGTTTATTACAACATCACTGGAAGACTTACATAACAGTTTTCAGAAGCACTTCAGAGGTGAAATAGTGAAGCTGTAAACAGCAGACACAAACCAGAAACCGCTAACCTGGATGGCAGTATGCCACACCACTGTGGATCAAAAAGCTATCAGCATGTGAACCTCTGCCCCGCTCAGTGGGATAGATTGCTGCAAACTAGGAGGGCCAAGTAACGCTGGAGTTGGACTCACAGGGACTCAGAACAGCAAAGTGAGTGGGGGATCCATTCAACAGCAGTGTGAGATGTAGGACCACTGGGCCAGGGGTTGGAGTTCTGGACCACCAGGCGTACAGACCGCTGTCAGCGTGTGAGGCTTCCCTCTGAACTGTTAGGAGAGACCAAAGTCAGTGGATTGTGTGGGCTGACGAACATGTTTCAGGCACCCACTCCTTTGTCAACATTATGCCAGACAATGATCTAAATGTCAAGAAAATAATAATAAATCTATTGTAATAAACAAAAACAAATCATGACTGTGACCATTAGAGATGCCCTGTATAGACAAATGGATGATGCTCAACACCTAAACAGTATAATTTTATTATTTTAGTATCTGTGTTTTATTCTATTTTATCTTATGATTAATAAATAAACCTAAAAAAGGGGGAGGGGCTTTTTTCCTTTTCTTTTGAATGTTCTAATTTACATACGAAAGAAAAAAAAGGACCACACTGGATAAAAGGACTTCAACACCTTTGGTCCGGTGACCATAATGTAATTGACATTGTTCCATCATATTGTGTTCTGGATATAGTACACACTGACTTGAAACTGAAATCTATCTTCTACCCTACTCATGCAAAAGGGTCATTCATAGATACCTTCTACCAGGTGGATATGATGATATTATGGATCTGTTCCCCTCACAGCATGGTGAAGTATCAACATTGCAACCTTAGTCCTCTTGAACTCATAGCTTTAAAAAGCCTGAACAATAATACCAATTTAATAATCAAACAGGCCGATAATGGTGGGGGAATGGTAGTCCTAGACATATCCGACTATGTAACAGAAGCCGATTGACTACTAAAAGATCCGGTCACCTATCATAGGCTCCCCTGAGACCCATTGGAACAATACAAACTAGAGCTTAAATCTCTTTTAGATAAAGCCAAAACCAATATATATATAACCAAGTAATCAACAATAAGGAATGGGAATTTTTGTTTAGAGATGTTTTTAAGACCCCATATTTTTACATTTCCCAAAATTCATAAAGATCCAGTGCACTCCCCAGGGAGGCCAATTATAGCCTCCATGGGTAGCTCAGCCATGGTTTGTCCATTTGCATTGATTCATTTCTCCAGCCGATAGTGCAAACCATTACATTTGGGACTCTTCCCATCTGTTAGATATCCTGGATGGTTACATATGGGAGGATTCTTGCCTCTGGGTGTCACTGTATGTACAGTCCTTGTACACATCCATACCCCATGAGGTTGGTATGGCATCTGTTTCCCATTTCCTGAGCTGCAGCCTTGAGCTACATCCTGCCCAGAATCAGCTCATTCTGGACATTACTCGTTACTGTCTACAGCATAATTACTTTACCTTCCTAGGTGAGTTTTTCCTCCTGATACAGGGCACCGCTATGGGCACGTCCTTCGTGCCCAGGGTTGGTGGAAGGAGTCCTGTATCTGGAGGAACAACCCCTTTGCCAGACACCTGTTTGTTTTGGAAGGTATTTTGACAATATTAAGGTCATCTGGGATGGGTAGAGATTGAGGCCTTTTCCCAGCACTTTAACAGCAATGACATGGGTGTCACGTACCTGGTGGTGAGAGCCCGAATTGCAGAGGAGGGCCTCCCTTGCGGCTCCCACTCCTGGCTCCCTGGTAGGGTGACAGGAGACCCAAGAGTGAGGAGGAGCACGGGTGCCTGGCAGGATCAGCAGACGAGTGGAGCGACCCAAGGTCAACTCAGCGGACAGGGTAGGTAAGTAGGCCGGATCAATAAAGTAGACTTGTTCAGAAGACAGGCTGGATCAGCAAAGCAGACTGGACAGAAGAGCAGGCTGGATCAGCACAGGTAGTCTGGATCAGCAAAGCAGACTGGACAGCAGAGCAGGCTGGGTCAGCATGGACAGACTGGATCAGCAAAGCAGACTGGACAGTAGAGCAGGCTGGGTCAGCATGAACAGACTGGATCAGCAAAGCAGACTGGACAGTAGAGCAGGCCGGGTCAGCATGGACAGACTGGATCAGCAAAGCAGACTGGACAGCAGAGCAGGCTGGATCAGCACAGGTAAGCAGGATCTCAGAGCAGACTTGGTACACTGGTTCAGAAGAGCAGACAGGATCTCATAGCAGACTGGATCAGCACAGGTACACTGGTTCAGCAGAGCAGACAGGATCTCAGGACAGACTGGATCAGCACAGGTACACTGGTTCAGCAGAGCAGACAGGATCTCAGGACAGACTGGATCAGCACAGGTACACTGGTTCAGCAGAGCAGAGAGGATCTCAGAGCAGACTGGATCAGCCCAGGTACACTGGTTCAGCAGAGCAGACAGGACCTCAGAGCGGACCGGATCAGCACAGGTACACTGGTTCAACAGAGCAGACAGGTCCTCAGAGCAGACTGGATCAGCACAGGTACATTGGTTCAACAGAGCAGACAGGTCCTCAGAGCAGACTGGATCGTCAGGCAGGCCGGGTCGGGTATCAGGCTGGCAGCAAGGTACAAGGGGGTAAGGCAGAAGGATGTTCACAGACAAGCCAAGGTCGGGTGCAGGCAGACAGATGGATGGTCACAGGTAAGCCGGGTCAAACACAGGTCAGAGGTATCAGGTATCAGGTTATAGTCACCACAACGCTGTAGAGCAGACAGCGGGGACCGTCTGCTCTAGCTGGGTTTAAATAGCCTACCTGGCGCCAACAGGGGCGCGCGCTTGTCTAACTGCGCGCGCACCCGTGCATGCGCAGTGGCCCCCGCGGCCTGGAAAGCCCAGGATTCAGGTTTCTGGCAGGATCTTCATGACAATGGGTTTGACCTTCACCCATCTGTAGAACCAGGACACCTTGATATTTCTAAATTATATCCAAAACGCATTTCCAGCCAACATCTGGAAATTCCTATCTCCACTCGGTTAGTTATCACCAACCAAAGTGGATTAAAAACATCCCCAAAGGGCAATACACCAGGTTGAGGAGAAACTGTACCTTTCATACGGATTGACAAATCCAAGGAGCTTTACTTAAGAAAGTTTTTGGAAAAAAGGTTATGACAAGGGGGTTATAGTCAAAGCCCAAGCAGAATGTCTGGTTAGTTCTTCATCCAAAAGAGATCATGCCACAGAGCAGCCTTGTCAAAACAATTTGAAGTTTATCACTGTAAATACAGGCAGATAGAAAGGTTAATACTGAAACACTGGACCATTCTGACTAAAGATCCCACACTTAAACCGGTAATCTCTTCCAGACCCCATTTTGTATACAAAAAGGCCCCCAGCATCAAAAACATCATAGCCCAAGTAAACTCAAGGAGGCCCCAAAGCCCTTATCCCATCCTATGGTAACCTTCTGTAAACTGGAAGGGATGTTTCAGTCCAAAAAGAAACTGTGTAAGATGTGTCCTTATGTACATCAGCACAAATTATTCACAGATCTTAATGGAAAAGAGTATTTCATCTCTAAATTTTTCACATGCAGCACTGAATTTTATTTTTTTTGGACTCATCTGTCCATACAGCCTTCTTTACGTGGGTCGTACTATATGTACCATGGGAGCCAGGTTTGTAGACCGGCAATCGGAAATTGATCAAGGATGGCGATGTGGACCATGATGTCCCAAGACACTTCGCCCCCCCACAGTGGTCCATCTACCGATGGACTTTAGGTCTGGGTTATAGAGCAGTTTCCAGGTGGCATCACTTTTGCTGAGAGATTCCAGAGACTTTGTCTACGTAAAATCTTCTGGATTATGCTCAATACCCTTGCACCCAAAGGGCTTCACACCATTTTATGAAGTCCTTTTTTTCAGTGTGACCCTTTAGTTAATCCATCTCCAATAATATATATAATTAGTGACACAGTGTTATAACTTACAACTGAAAGAAAAGAAAGAAAAAAGTCCCTCCTTCTTTTATAGGGTTATTTATTAATCATAAGATAAAATAGAATAAAACACAGATATTCAAATAATAAAATATATTGTTTAGGTATTTAGTATCGTCTATTTCTCTATACATGGTCTCTCTAACAGACATGTTTTTTTTTTTTTAACAAGACTTATTATCATTTTCTTGACATTTATGCCCCGAACACACGGTCGGAAATTCCGACCACAAAATCCGTCTGATTTTTTCCGACGGATTTTGTTCGATACTGGTGTTGCATACACACGGTCGGACAAAGTTGTCGGAAAATCCGATCATCCTGAACGTGGTGACATTCGTTGCGTACGACTGGACTACGTAGAGGCTAGTAGCCAATAGCTTTGGTCTTGTAATGTGATCTGAGCATGCGTGGCACTTTGTCCGTCGGAATTCGCTACACACGATCAGAAAATGTCTGATAGGACTTTGTTGTCGGAAAATTTGAGAGCAGGATCTCAAACTTATTCCGTCGAAAATTCCGACGGAAAAAGTCCGATGGAGCCCACACACGGTCGGAATTTCCGACCGTGTGTATGGGGCATTAGAAGATTGTCTCCAATGCCCAGCTAATTAGTTTACATAATAGCAATGTGTTTGTTACAATTTGTGATTCCATTATTTGACAACTAGTGATGAAGGAATGTATTCCTCTCATAATGTGATAGACAATTAAGAAACCAGAAAGTGAACATTTACTCAATATAAAAAATGTTGTTGTTATTTATGGTGTGATTGCATCCTGGGCTGACTGGAGGTCACAATTCATTTTGATCCTTTTATTATTTCATTATTTATTTTTTATTATTAATATAACTATAATATTATAATTTTTTCATCATTCGCCCTTTTTAATTATTCTTGGATACATTAATTTTGTACTTTCATTTTTTGGTATTTGTGCCTATGTTTATATTGCTAAATACAGTCCCTTGTAATTTTTCCTTTGTCAGTCTATTTTAAACAAAAGTTCAATGGGTTTTGCAGCTGTCAATTATCTTTTCTCTTGTTTTCTAGACTTGTTTTTACCCTGAGTGGCATGACGTTGACAAAGAGGAGGGTCCCTGAAACATGTTCGTCAGCCCACGCAATCCATTAATTGCGTGGTCTCTGCTAACAGTCCAGAGGGAAGCCTCACACGCTGACAGTGGTCTGTACCCCTGGTGGTCCAGCATTCCTTCTCCTGGCCAAGTTCTGAGTTTTTGTGAGTCCAACACCAGTGCTACTTAGCCCTCCTAGTTTTCAGCATCTATCCCACTGAGTGGGGCAGAGGTTCACATGTTAACAGCTTCCTGATTCACATCGGTATGGCATACCGCCATCCAACTCAGCGGTCCCTGGTTCCTGTCTGCTGTTTACAGCTTCACTATTTTACCTCTCAAGTGCTTCTCAGAAACTGTAATGTAAGTCTTCCATTATTGTTTTAATAAACTTTGACATTTTTATTGATCCAGCGCCATGGCTATTTGTGTGCACCCTTCCATGGATCTTTCTCTGATCTGAATCACATGGCATTGTGGATCAATGTTATTCCTCCATTGGTATTTTTTACTAAGTTTCTACTGCATATCACTTTGTTTTAATCATTTTGTTCCCCTTGACAGATGCTAATCTGCCACCTATGGACTGCTACTTCATGGTTTCACATAGTGGACTCCTAAATTGTGATACAAAAGTCTTTTGTGAGCGCTACAGTATGAGCCTCAGGGCAATTTTATTTCATGAATGAGAATTTTCCTAATCGTAGAACACACAGACAAAAATGTGACCTGCCTTGCTGGCTAAGCATGTTACAAATCTGCTTGTCCAGTCTGAGGTCTGCTAGATTTACAATTATTTTAAAACTATGTAGTGTGAGGGCCTATCTGATCAGATGTAATTACTTTTTGTTAAAGTAAAATTGCTAACCCCCCCACAGTGCTCTCCAGCCCCCCACAGTACTCTCCAGCCCCCCGCAGTGCTCCCCACCCCCCACAGTACTCTCCAGCCCCCCGTGCTCCCCCCCACAGTGCTCCCCACCCCCCACAGTACTCTCCAGCCCCCGTGCTCCCCCCCACAGTGAACTCCACCCCGCAGTGCTCTCCACCCCCCGCAGTGATCCCCACCCCCCCACAGTACTCTCCAGCCCCCCGTGCTCCCCCCCACAGTGCTCTCCACCCGGTAGGCTGCCTGCCCTGGGGCCGCTTTAATGCTGCTGTGCTCCCCTCTTATGCTCCTGTGAACACGGAGCTGGCCGGGTCTGTGTTCGGCGGCCGCTCCGTAACACGGTCCCGCCCCCCTAGACCGGCTCATGTGATAGTAGATAGAATCCACCAATCACACAGCCAGTCTAGGGCGGCGGGACCGTGTTACGGAGCGGCCGCCGAACACAGACCCGGCCAGCTCCGTGTTCACAGGAGAGATGCCTGTGAGGCTGTGAGTACAGCCGCCCTGTGTGCCTGAATAGGGGGATCAGCAGGGGGGCCCGGGCTGCATATAGAGGATATGAGCTTTCTATATTCCTCCATGCAGCCGCTGAATGCTTGGAGGAGGGAGAGGAGGAGAACCAAGCATTCAGCGGCTGCATGGAGGAATATAGAAAGCCCATATCCTCTATATGCAGCCCGGGCCCCCCCTGCTGATCCCCCCCTATCCAACTTCTTTTACTGCCCCCCCCTTCTCCTTGTGCTTCCCCCCAGTGCTCTCCTCCCCCACCAGACTCTCCAGCCCCCCCACATTTCCCTCAACCCCTGTTCTTTCTGCCCCCCCTGCTCTCCCCATCCTTCTCTAGCCCCCCCCCACACAGTGCTCTCCAGCCCCCCACAGTACTCTCCAGCCCCCCGCAGTGCTCCCCACCCCCCACAGTACTCTCCAGCCCCCCGTGCTCCCCCCCACAGTGCTCCCCACCCCCCACAGTACTCTCCAGCCCCCGTGCTCCCCCCCACAGTGAACTCCACCCCGCAGTGCTCCCCACCCCCCACAGTGCTCTCCACCCCCCGCAGTGATCCCCACCCCCCACAGTACTCTCCAGCCCCCCGTGCTCCCCCCCACAGTGCTCTCCACCCCCTGCAGTGCTCCCCACCCCCCACAGTACTCTCCAGCCCCCTGTGCTCCCCACCCCCCACAGTGCTGTCCAGCCCCCCCCCCATGCTCCCCATCCCTGTTCTTTCTGCCCCCCCTGCTCTCCAGCTCTCCCCATCCTTCTCTAGCCCCCACCCCAGTGCTCTCCACCCCCCACCGTGCTCTCTACCCCCCACGTGCTCTCTACCCCCCACCGTGCTCTCTACCCCCCACCGTGCTCTACCCCCCACCGTGCTCTCTACCCCCCACCGTGCTCTCCAGCCCCCGTGCTCTCCACCCCTGTTCTTTTTGTCTCCCCCCACCAGTGCTCTCACAAGCTCCCCCCAGTACTATCCACTCCCCCCTGCATTTTGCCCCCACCCATGTGCTCTCCAACCCCACCAGTGCTCTCCAGTCCCCCGTGCTTTCCACCCCTGTACTTTCCGGCCCCCATGGGTGCTCTCAAGCTCCCCCCCATTGCTCTCCACTCCCCCCTGCTCTTTGTACCCCCCAGTGCTCTCCAGCCCTGTTTTTCTGCCCCCCCAGTGCTCTCAAGCTCCCGTCCAGTGCTCTTCGCCACCCCACACTCTTACCCCCCCCCCCAGTGCTCTCAGCCTCCCGTGCTCTCCACCCCTGTTATTTTTGCCCCCCCCCCAGTGCTCTGCACTCCCCACCCCTGTGATCTTCACTCCCCCCTGCTCTTTGCCCCCACCCATGTGCTCTCCAGCCCTGCCAGTACTCTCTGCTCCCCCTTCTCTCCAGCTCCCACCCAGTGCTCTCCACTTCCCCAGGACCAGGGGACAGGCTGACTGGGGCCAGAAAGTGAGGACGGCTGAAGGTGCAGGTGGCCCGGGACCACTCCATCTCACAGCAAACAGATCCTCTGGAAGGAACACTGTCCCCATCCAAAACGAGAACAGCCCCTGCCTGCTGCTGGCCATCATGGATATCCTGCTGGCATGCAAGGTACTGTACCCGAGCATCAACAACACACCTTCCCACAGACAAGGAATGCAGACTGGGACATGGGGCACAGGAGGGGCTGCAATGATGGGCACAGTGAGGCTGCATTCATTGGCACAGTAAGGCTGCATTCATGGGCACAGTGAGACTGCTTTCACAGCACAGTAAAGCTGCATTTGATGGGCACGGTGAGGCCGCAATGGTGGGCACGGTGAGACCGCAATGGTGGGCACAGTGAGGCCGCATTCACGGGCAGAGTAAAGCTGCATTTGATGAGCACAGTGAGGCTGCATTTGATGGGCACAGTGAGGCTGCATTTGATGGGCACAGTGAGGCTGCATTTGATGGGCATAGTGAGGCTGCATTTGATGGGCACTGGCGAGGCTGCATTTGATGGGCACTGGCGAGGCTGCATTTGATGGGCACAGTGAGGCTGCATTTGATGGGCACTGGTGAGGCTGCATTGAGCTCTTGTATCATGTCTGCAGTCTCTGACCATCTCCTCTCCTGTATCATGTCTGCAGTCTCTGAGGGAGTCTGAAGAGGAGTCAAGAGTGGGATCGCCGCCAGGATGGGGGTCATGGGAGAAGTCAGACGTGTGTGGACTGTGGAGAGGAGACTATAGGATAGAACCAGAGCCACCAAGCTGGAGCCGACTGACTGAGCCCTGCTTGGTGCACCTGAAAGGGGGCCAGTGACAGCACCGCCAGGCCAGTCTGAAGGGGGGTCACTGATGTAAGGGGGGAGAGAGTACAATAATGTAAGGGGGCACTGATATAAAGGGTTTCCCCCTTATATCAGTCAGTCTACCAGTCCAGGGTACCTCCGCTACCACACTCATATGTATACCTCCGCAGGTCTCATATGTGTCCTCAGTTAACTCTTCCTCTTTGGTACCTAGTGATCAGGTGTTAGACCTCCATAACTCTAGTCTGCTCCCGTACATACCATATAGTGCTATTACAGACCAAGATTCTTTAGGAATATGCCAAGACCCAACATGCACCCCTTGAATAACTTCAGAATAGGCTCAAAGCAGCTGAAACAACTTTTACTGAAAGTTCAACATAACATGCATAAACATCTTTTTCCTATCTCTAATTGTGGCTGCCCCAGCATACCTGCACAGATGAAGTCTTTATGTAAAAGTCAATTTTTAGAAGAACTAGAGTAGAGACGTCCATGGGTGTCCCCATGATTCGGCACTCTGATGGTGGACCACAGGTCCCAGCAAACTTCAGCAAGGTTCCCGTTCTCTTGTCTTTCTTCTAGCCCCCTGGGACCCTAACCTCTTCCCTTTTATATCACATGGGAGGGAGGCTGGACCCCACAAAAAGCCCTCAAACATGATCAGGGAAGGCGGCAAGAAACATGAACCCTTTCTGCCTGACCTGGGCAGCCAAGTAGCTAAACACACAATACAGTAGGCAACCTGCCCACATATGTAATACAATGTGTGTGCAGTGCATATTACAACATATGTAGGAAAAGTGAAAAATCTATTTCGACATAAGATTTATGACTATATACACCCTATACAGAATTGTAAATCAACTACACTAATCAGTAGGCATGTTAGGTTAAAACACAATTTTTACACTTCTTGTATAAACTTTTTGGCATTGGACCATATAAAAGAAAATCCCAGGGGTGGAGACTGTGATGCATCTACAATATCCTTAAAACAGAAACAAGTTGGATATGTGCATTAAAAGCTACAACCCCTCCTGCATTAAATATAGTGCTTAGTGACGTACCTGTACATTCTCCTGTTCCCACCTCCTCGTGCACGTCCTTGAGGGCGCACATTGGAGCGCACTGTGATCACTGTGTTCCCAGGATACAGCAGATCACAGATTGGTGTATAGGGGTGCTGTGATTGGCCCTGTACCATGTGATCGCTGTGATTGGTCACACATGTAAACACAGGTTGCAACCCGTGATGTCTCTCCTCTCACAGCCGATCGCACACTGATCACTGTCAGTAGATCCACGCTGTCAGGGCTCCACTTGCGATGTACGGTCGAATCGGCGCACACGCACCGCTGATTCGTCCGGGCGTCGAAACGAGGGTACGCGCCGGCGTGCTCCTCAGGCGCGCGCGCGTGCGCAGCGGGCACGTGCGTCGCGGGCGCACACGTGACGCGCTAGCGCTGTTTGGCGCCAGTTGGCCTTTAAAAGAATGACAGCTGCACATGTCAGGTGCTGTTCGTCTGCAGTTTGTCCCTTGTTTAACCTGCCTCTGTTTGTGTACTCCTGTTTACCTGATCCGGCTTCCACTTGACTCTGCTGCCTTCTCCATTCCTGATTCCGGCCTGTTGACTCTGCTTTGGACTGATACCTGAACGCTGACCTCCTGCCTGTCTGACCTCTCTATTGCCTGTGCCCACTTACCTGCCTGCCAAGTGTATCCAGACCCGGCCTGCCTGACGACCCCTCTGCCTGCTCCCTGCATGCTGCATACTTCCAGAATTGCTGACGCCATCTCGGGGTCACCCTACATCCGGGCCCTGCTCCACTGCCTGCCAGTCTCTGCTGCTTCAGCATCCAGGAGATCGCTACTGATCAGCTACGTCTGCCACAGCATCCATTCCAGGCACTCCTACCCCGCTGTGCTCACGGGACCACTGTCTCCACTCCAGTGGGCCCTGAACCAGAGCCGTAAGAGAGGCCCTCTCCCAGCGAAGTCAGGCTCACCACTCAGGTACCTAACAGTACGAACAGCCATGACTGAGCCTGCGGGAGAAGCCTCTGCCATGAAGGAGTTCTGCTCACACCTGGCAGCCCTCACTCAGGCGGTGCAATCCCTCCAAGAAGGATATACCAGACTGGAAGGTCGAGTGCAGCAACTTGCTGACCCCAATGTTGCAGCTCCTGCACCTCCGCAGCCTCCTGTATCACCTGCTACTCCTCCTGCGGTGGTGATGCTGCCTCCTGAACCAAGAGTACCTGTTCCTGATCGGTTCTCCGGAGATCGTTCCAAGTTCCGTGTCTTCCGCAACGCCTGCCAGTTATATTTTGCTCTACAACCGCGAACCTTCTCCCTAGAGGCCACCAAAGTGGGGTTCGTGATTTCTCTGCTGCAGGGCGAACCTCAGATTTGGGCTCATCGCCTGCTGGAAGGGAATAGCATGTTGACGCAGTCCCTCTCTTCTTTCCTGGAAGCCATGGCGCAACTCTACGAGGACCCCCAGCTAACCACCACAGCTGAATCTGCTCTGTCTGCGCTCCAACAAGGCCGCAGAACGGCCGAGGACTATGTGACAGACTTTAGACGATGGAGCGCAGACACCCAGTGGAATGACTCGGCATTAAGGCATCAGTTCCGCATGGGCCTCTCCGAAGGCCTAAAGGATGAACTTGCCCGCGTGGGCACCCCAGACACCTTGGAGGGCCTGATAACCCTGAGTATACAGATTGATCGTCGGCTCCGGGAACGCAGAGTCGAGAGATCCGCTCAAGTCCTCCACCCGGCCTGGATGACCGCAAGGGCTCCATTACCGGCTAGTCGTTACATGCCCGCTCAACCAGTGGCCCCTGCCCATCCTCTTCCCGATGCCGGCGAGCCGATGCAGCTTGGTCTCATGCGACCCACTCTGTCTCCGGAGGAACGTGCCCGACGCCGACAACTAAATTTGTGCCTGTACTGCGGTGGGTCCGGACACTTTGTGAACAGATGCCCGAGCAAGCTGCGTAAGTGCCTTTCGTCTGTGTCAACCAACTCTGCTCCCTTACCAGTCCATGCCACCCACATCTCTCTACCCCTGTCTTTTCAGTTCCTTGGAAGGACGATTCTCACCAACGCTATCCTTGATTCAGGAGCTTGCAGCTGTTTCATCGATGCCACCTTTGCCAGCCGGCACAACATTCCTCTTCAGAGGAAGGCCCACGGACTATCCGTCTTCCTGGCTGACGGTTCTCGCATTAAATCAGGCCAAGTTGTTCAGGAAACCCAACCTCTACTCACTACCTCTTCTCTCCATCACCAGGAACTGTTAACCTTGGATGTAATCTCGTCCCCCCTGTTCCCAGTGATCCTGGGCATCCCCTGGTTGCAGGCACACGACCCGACCATCAGCTGGTCCACAGGGGAGGTCAAGTTCCAGTCACCCTACTGCCTGGAACATTGCTTACACGAAGCTCCGGCACAACCCGCTACGCTTCTATGTCTGGACTCTGATACTGACCTGATCCAAGCGGTGCCGGAACCATACCATGAATTCCTAGACGTCTTTAGTAAACGGGGAGCGGACTCCCTACCTCCACACCGCACCTATGATTGTCCCATAGAACTTTTGCCGGGGGCCGAAATTCCATTCGGCGTATCTTCCCCCTTTCCGAGAAGGAACAAGAGGCCCTGAAGGCCTACATTTCAGAGAACCTAAAGAAGGGGTTTATACGTCACTCCACCTCACCCGCAGGGGCCGGCATATTCTTTGTAACCAAGAAAGACCAGTCACTCCGACCCTGTGTGGACTACCGGGAACTAAATAAAGTTACGATTAAAAAACGTTATTCCCTACCCTTAATACCAGAACTGTTTCAAAAACTAAGAGCGGCCACCATATTCTCCAAACTGGACTTAAGAGGGGCCTACAACCTGGTTCGCATCCGATCAGGCGATGAGTGGAAGACTGCATTTCGTACCCGTTTTGGGCATTACGAATACTTGGTTATGCCCTTCGGCCTTTGTAATGCCCCGGCTACTTTCCAGCACCTCATAAATGAGGTCTTCAGGGACTTTCTGGACATTTTTGTCATTGTGTACTTGGATGACATCCTAATCTTTTCCAGAACGCTTGAGCAGCATCGGGGGCATGTGGGCCGAGTCTTACTCCGTCTTCGTCAGCACGGATTATACGCAAAAGCAGAAAAGTGCACCTTCGAGCAGCAGAGCATCCAATTCTTGGGTCTTCAGATCTCCCCAGCAGGCATTGAGATGGACCCGCAAAAGGTAACAGCTGTACTGGACTGGCCGGCACCCTCTGACAAGAAGGGTGTGCAGCGTTTTGTCGGATTTGCGAACTTTTACAGAAAGTTCATCAAGGGGTTCTCGGCCATCATCTCACCAATCACGCAGCTAACAAGGCAGAATGTACGGTTTCATTGGGGTCCAGAGGCCCAGGAGGCGTTTGTGAAACTCAAAGGGCGATTCACATCCGCTCCCATCCTCAGTCACCCTGACCCATCTCTCCCATACATCCTGGAAGTGGATGCCTCCGAGGTAGCAGTGGGGGCTGTGGTCTCCCAACGCCAGGGCAATAATGACCTAATGCACCCTGTGGGCTTCTTCTCCCGGAAACTTTCACCCGCAGAAAGGAACTACGATGTAGGTGACCGAGAACTGCTAGCCATAAAATCAGCGCTGGAGGAATGGAGGTACTTGCTGGAGGGAGCAGTCCACCCTGTATTAATATACACGGACCACAAGAATCTCGAGTACTTAAGGACGGCGAAACGTCTAAAACCACGACAAGCCCGCTGGGCCCTCTTCTTTTCACGTTTCAGCTTCCACATTACCTACCGGCCTGGATCTAAAAATGTGAAGCCAGATGCGCTCTCACGCATGTACGACTGCCCTAAAGACCCCACACCTCCTGATACCATCCTCCCTGCAAGCAACTTTCTTCTGCTACAACCGGATTTACTGTCCCAGATCAGGGAGGCCTCCCTGAACCCGCTCCTTCCCCCAGGACTTTCATTAAACCGTAGAGAAGGGCTTCTCTGGAAGGATAGCCAGGTGTTTGTTCCCGAACCCATCCGGGTTAAAGTATTGGCCCTCCTCCACGATCACCCACTAGCAGGACACTTTGGGGCCCGAAAGACTCTCGACCTGGTGCAGTGCACCTTCTGGTGGCCTGGTCTGAAGGAATTCTGTTCCAAGTATGTCAGTTCATGCCCAGTGTGCTCCCGAAGCAAGACTACTAGGGGCCGGGCCTGGGGTCTACTCAAGCCTCTCCCTGCACCTGACCGACCCTGGCGTATGATAACGATGGACTTTATAGTCGAGCTGCCCCCCTCTGAAGGTCACACGGCCATCTTTGTAGTTGTTGACCGACTCTCAAAGATGGCCCACTTCCTACCCCTAAGGGGAACCCCATCTGCAGCAGAGACGGCCCGTGTTTTTATCCGAGAAATCGTTAGGTTACACGGGGTACCCAAGAATATAGTTTCGGACAGGGGAGTCCAGTTCACCTCGCGGTTTTGGAGGGCACTGTGTGATAGCCTAAAGATCGAGCTGGCCCTATCCTCAGCTTACCACCCCCAAACTAATGGGCAGACTGAGCGCACGAACCAGACCCTCGAACAATATATTAGGTGTTTCACTTCATTTGTGCAAGATGATTGGGTGTCTCTGCTGCCCTTAGCGGAATTCGCGTACAACAATGCCAGCCACTCGACCACGGGACAGTCCCCATTTTTTGCCAATTATGGGTTCCATTTAACATTTCTACCAGATTTTCTTACAGAGTCCTCAGTTCCAGCAGTCCAGGACGCAGTGACCTTCCTTAGCCGCAACAACCAAATCCTCCAGGAAGCCATAACCAAGGCCCAGGCGGACAGTAAGAAAGCCTTTGACCAAAAGAGGAGGGGAGAGTTGAATCTGCAAATCGGGGATCAGGTATGGCTTTCCTCTTCTAATTTAAAGTTAACCTGTCCCTCTAAGAAGTTGGCACCCAAGTTCCTGGGCCCTTTTCCTGTAAAGAGGAGGATTAATGAGGTGTCCTATGAACTATCCCTGCCTGACACCATGAAGATACATCCTGTGTTTCATGTCTCCCTATTGAAACCCTCGGTACCCGACCCCTTCCCCAATGGGGAGTCCGGGCCTCCTGAACCTGTCCTAGTGGATGGAAACGAGGAGTACGAGGTAGAAGTTGTTCTAGACTGTAGAAGGCGACAAGGGCAAAGACAGTTTCTGATTAAATGGAAGGGCTTCGGCCCGGAAAGCAATTCTTGGGAACCTGAGGACAATATACATGCTGCAAGACTAATTCGTGCCTTTTTCATTTCACACCCCGAGAAGGATGACCAACTGGGCACCCGGAGGTTGCCCCTTGTGGGGGGGCAATGTCAGGGCTCCACTTGCGACGTACGGTCGAATCGGCGCGCGCGCATGCGCACACGCGCCGCTGATTCGTCCGGGCGTCGAAACGAGGGTACGCGCCGGCGTGCTCCTCAAGCGCGCGCGGGCACGTGCGTCGCGGGCGCACACGTGACGCACTAGCGCTGTTTGGCGCCAGTTGGCCTTTAAAAGAATGACAGCTGCACATGTCAGGTGCTGTTCGTCTGCAGTTTGTCCCTTGTTTAACCTGCCTCTGTTTGTGTACTCCTATTTACCTGATCCGGCTTCCACTTGACTCTGCTGCCTTCTCCATTCCCGATTCCGGCCTGTTGACTCTGCTTGGGACTGATACCTGAACGCTGACCTCCTGCCTGTCTGACCTCTCTATTGCCTGTGCCCACTTACCTGCCTGCCAAGTGTATTCAGACCCGGCCTGCCTGACGACCCCTCTGCCTGCTCCCTGCATGCTGCATACTTCCAGAATTGCTGACGCCATCTCGGGGTCACCCTACATCCGGGCCCTGCTCCACTGCCTGCCAGTCTCTGCTGCTTCAGCATCCAGGAGATCGCTACTGATCAGCTACGTCTGCCACAGCATCCATTCCAGGCACTCCTACCCCGCTGTGCTCACGGGACCACTGTCTCCACTCCAGTGGGCCCTGAACCAGAGCCGTAAGAGAGGCCCTCTCCCCGCGAAGTCAGACTCACCACTCAGGTACCTAACACACGCAGTATCACTATGGTTACATCATACTGCTCTGGTTAGTGATCAGAGACTCAATATACCATTATAGGATACACTGTCTTTAATCATTGATCGGTGCAGTACAATGTCACTATAGTAACACTGTACTGTTCTGCTGACAGTGATTTTTAAAAAAAAGTAAAAATAAATAATTTATAAAATAAGGCCTCGTTCATACATGATTCATACTCCTCGAGAGTGCACCACTACTGACTAAGACTGGGATGCCATTTAAGATCATGTGCATGTGAAGGCAGGCGTCCCAATAATTTTGGTAATATAGTGTACTTTATAGCCAAATTTCAGGTTTCATTTTAACCTCTTAGTGCCGATGCCTCCCGGCCCTTTAAGAGGTTTATGATGCCGGGAGGCGGGGTTAAAGATCACGTGATCCGAAAACTCGGTTAGGCGACGGTAACTGTTCCCGGGAGCGCGCAGCGCACACACTCTCGACACAGATGTATTGGCAGTAATTTACACAAATATGTGGCTGTCTCAGCACTAAGGACTAGGCTCCGAAAAGGCCTCATATTTGCGGACGGCCGGAGCCAAGGGGTTAATAAAAGAATGGAGATCTCAAACACATCTTCTGCAGGCTTCTTGCTATCGAAAACAAACTAGGATGTTTCTCCCAATTACTAATCCATTTCAAACCTATCTTGGCAGTTTAAATGGTGTTGTGATGCAGAAAGTCAAGAAAAAGACAAATTACACAGCACAGATCATGGAAAACACAATGCCCCTTTATAGTTGCTGCTTAAAATCTGACTGCAGTAGATTACTAAGAATCCAGACAAAGGTGAACTTTCTGACGTTAGCACCATTCAGTAATTGCTGTTGCTTTATTAGTTTATAGATTTTTTTTTCTAGTTGCCTGAAATAGTTCTTTAAAAATTGGGTTTAGTATTTTGCAGCAAGCTCTTAATACAAAAAAAATATAATCTGTTCACTATTAAATACTTTTTCAAATAGCAGTGAGACAATATGCTATTGAGTTTCCACATCTTTAGGATAGAATGGATAGACAGAATTATTAACGGCACATCTACTTATGTCCCATTTAAACCATTTTCTCTACAAGTAAATTTGAGGGTGTTTAATTTCTTTCCAGCAAGCTCTTTCAATACACACAAAATATGCTGCATTTATCATTAATGTTACATAGCGGGAGAAAAACAGAAAATTGTATACTTACCTGAGGGTAATTTTCCTTTCCTGATGCATAAGCACGACAGCTTACACAAAACGCCCAATCAGGACTGGTTATACTATATATATAAATGGCCACCCCCCAGGCTGCATTCTCATAACTATACTCAAATGCAAAACCCATAAGGGAGGGACCTGTATGCTGTCATGCTTATGCATCAGGAAAGGAAAATTACCATCAAGTAAGTTTACAATTTTCCATTTTCCCGAGACAAGGATGACAGCATACATGAATGGGATGTAGCGCGCCAACAAAACCTGTAAGGGAGGGCCATGCTGAAGCGTTTGAATCAACATATCATTAGATTCGTTTAGAACTAAAGTCAACTCGCAGCGCTGCTCTGTGAAAATTCTTGGCTCATCCATCCATCCTTCCATACTCACAGCCATCCATACTCAGCCATGCTATCCAGACTCATCCATCCATCCATACTCAGTCGTGCCATCCATACTCGTCCATCCATGCTCAGCCGTGCCATCCATACTAAGCCATCTATCCATGCTCAGCCATGCCATCCATACTCCTCCATCCATCCATACTTAGCCATCCATACATGCTCAGCCATCCCATCCATACTCAGCCATGCCATCCATACCCATCCATGACATTCATACTTATCCACCCACTCATGCTGAGCCATGCCTTCCATACTCATCCATCCATCCATGCTCAGCCATGCCATCCATACTCAGCCATGCCATCCATACTCAGCCATCCAACTAATGCTCATCCATGCCATCCATACTCAGCCATGCTCAGCCATGCCATCTATGCTCAGCCATCCCATCCATACTCAGCCATCCCATCCATGCTCAACCATCCCCATCCATGCTCAGCCATCCCCACCCATGCTCAGCCATCCCCATTCACGGCTTATCCATCCCCATTCATGGCTCATCCATCCACATTCATGGCTCAGCCATCCCCATCCACGGCTTAGCTATACCCATCAATGGCTTATCCATCCCCATCCACAGCTCATTCATGCCTTATCCATGCCACATCAGTTCTCATCTGTGCCACATCCATGCCCCTACAGGGCCCATAAGTGCCACTACAGTGACTCACAAAAGTGTAATAGGTAGTCGAATTAGATTTGAAATGTATGCCCCTAGAACACCTGATGGTGCTCCCTGCATGTGGCCAGGCTGTGTAAAAGTCTCAAACATGTGGTATAGTTATACTCAGGAGGAGTAGCAGAATATATTTTGGGGTGTAATTTTTGCTATGTATATGCTCTGTGTTAGAAATATTGTATAAGTAGACAACTTTGTGTAAAAAATTTAAAAAAAAACGCGTTTTCATTTTCTTTTCATATTTTCCAAAAATTTGTGGGAAAAAAAGACATGTTCAAAAGACTCATTATGCCTTAGAGTATACGTTGGGGTGCTTGCTTTCCAAAATGGGGTAATTTTTTGGGTGTTTCCATTGTCCTTGTGCTCCAGGGCCTTCAAAAGTGCAAGAGGTAGTGAAGAAATTAAATGTGTATTTTATGTCCCTAGAACGCCTGATGGTGCTCCCTGCATGTTGGACCATTGTATGTGGCAGGCTCTGTAAAAGTCTCACACATGTGGTATCGCCATACTTAGTAGGAATAGTAGAATGTGTTTTGGGGTGTAATTTGTGGTATGCATATGCTGTGTGTGAGAAATAACCTGTTATTATGACAATTTTGTGAAGAAAAAAAAAATCTTCACTTTGCAAAGAATTGTGGGAGAAAATTACAACTTCCAAAAACTCACTATGCCTCTTACTAAATACTTTGGAATGTCTACTTTCCAAAAAGGGGGTATTTGTACTTTCCAGGCTTGTTAGGGTCTCAAGAAATGAGATAGGCCATCAGTGCATCAGGTGTGATCAATTTTCAATGATTGGCGCCATAGATTGTAGACTGTATAACTTTCACAAAGACCAAATAATATGCACTTATTTGGGTTATTTTTACCAAAGATATGTAGCAGTATAAATTTTGGCCAAAATTTATGAAGAAAAATTACTAATTTGCAAAATGTTATAACAGAAACGAAGAAAAATTCTGCCTTTTTTCATTTATAGCACAAAAAATAAAAAACCCAGAGGTGATCAAATACCACCAAAAGAAAGCTCTATTTGTGTGAAAAAAAGGACAAAAATGTGTTGTATGACTGAATAATTGACATTCAAAATGTGAGAGCACCGAAAGCTGAAAATTGGTCTGGTTAGGAAGGGGGTTTAGGTGCCCAGTGGGTAAAGGGTTAAATGTCATATAAATAATTAACTGTGAATAATTACCACAATACACTGATTGTGAATAAACATCAAATAGAAATATACAAAAATGTGAAGCAATAAAGATACTCAAACCATAATATCATACAGGTCCTTCTCAAAAAATTAGCATATTGTGATAAAGTTCATTATTTTCTGTAATGTACTGATAAACATTAGACTTTCATATATTTTAGATTCATTACACACAACTGAAGTAGTTCAAGCCTTTTCTTGTTTTAATATTGATGATTTTGGCATACAGCTCATGAAAACCCAAAATTCCTATCTCAAAATATTAGCATATCATGAAAAGGTTCTCTAAACAAGCTATTAACCTAATCATCTGAATCAACTAATTAACTCTAAACACCTGCAAACGATTCCTGAGGCTTTTAAAAACTCCCAGCCTGGTTCATTACTCAAAACCGCAATCATGGGTAAGACTGCCGACCTGACTGCTGTCCAGAAGGCCATCATTGACACCCTCAAGCAAGAGGGTAAGACACAGAAAGAAATTTCTGAACGAATAGGCTGTTCCCAGAGTGCTGTATCAAGGCACCTCAGTGGGAAGTCTGTGGGAAGGAAAAAGTGTGTCAGAAAACGCTGCACAACGAGAAGAGGTGACCGGACCCTGAGGAAGATTGTGGAGAAGGACCGATTCCAGACCTTGGAGGACCTGCGGAAGCAGTGGACTGAGTCTGGAGTAGAAACATCCAGAGCCACCGTGAACAGGCGTGTGCAGGAAATGGGCTACAGGTGCCTCTTTCCCCAGGTCAAGACACTTTTGAACCAGAAACAGCGGCAGAAGTGCCTGACCTGGGCTACAGAGAAGCAGCACTGGACTGTTGCTCAGTGGTCCAAAGTACTTTTTTCGGATGAAAGCTAATTTTGCATGTCATTCGGAAATCAAGGTGCCAGAGTCTGGAGGAAGACTGGGGAGAGGGAAATGCCCAAATGCCTGAAGTCCAGTGTCAAGTACCCACAGTCAGTGATGGTCCGGGGTGCCATGTCAGCTGCTGGTGTTGGTCCACTGTGTTTTATCAAGGGCAGGGTCAATGCAGCTAGCTATCAGGAGATTTTGGAGCACTTCATGCTTCCATCTGTTGAAAAGCTTTATGGAGATGAAGATTTCATTTTTCAGCACGACCTGGCACCTGCTCACAGTGCCAAAACCACTGGTAAATGGTTTACTGACCATGGTATTACTGTGCTCAATTGGCCTGCCAACTCTCCTGACCTGAACCCCATAGAGAAAGTATTGAGTGCATAACTGAACAGAATTATTTGAAGGTTGACTTTTTTTGTATTAAAAAAACTTTTCTTTTATTGGTCGGATGAAATATGCTAATTTTTTGAGATAGGAATTTTGGGTTTTCATGAGCTGTATGCCAAAATCATCAATATTAAAACAAGAAAAGGCTTGAACTACTTCAGTTGTGTGTAATGAAAATATATGAAAGTCTAATGTTTATCAGTACATTACAGAAAATAATGAACTTTATCACAATATGCTAATTTTTTGAGAAGGACCTGTATATATGTGCAAACAAATGCATGTCACACAACGCATGGAAAAGATGAAATTAAAAAAATCGGAAGTCCATGAGGTAGATCAAGACTTTAGGACCCAGTGAGCTGGGAGTGCAGATCCAAGCTTCAGGACACAGTGAGCAGAAAGTGCTCCACTACACACTCTGACTCTTACCAAAAGATGTTGATCCCTAGTTATGGAGATCAAAAAGCACTTAAAGTGTGTATGCCTTTAAGAGCATCTCCTGCGAGCCAATGCGGTCCCCTGCCATTCCAATCAACCAAATACTTAGGGTTTAATGGAACACAAAACCATTCATATATCCCCAAAGGAGCCAACATAGTGTAAAACCACCACACAGGTTTATTTCACCATAGCACAGGCAAAAACTTACAGGATGATGAGTACAGAGCACCACAAGCGAAAGGGCCGCCACACTATCCAAGTGCCCCCCCCCCCCCCCCCCCATAGGCAGCAGGCTCAATACTCCAAACATGTTCTAATCGAAATACACCACACAAACTTTATTTGGCTAAAATAGGCTGCAGGCTTGTTTATTGGTTTAAATAAATTAACATCAATTGAAACAATAACTTTAACATAGCTCAGCCACTGAGACTCAAGCCATCATAACTTTTCAGGATAAAATATTTCAATTGTCTCCTTTTGCAATTAGTACAAAAAGAGACCCTACTACATAAACTTGGCCGCAACAATTGGGAGGGTGAGCTTTCCTGTTAACCCTCTCTGGAGACTGGCAAATACTCCCCTCTGACAGCTCCTTTATGTAGGGTCCTAATGACCTTTTGGAAGCTTCTCCAAGGTCAGCTGACCTTTGCTGACCTATCCCGGCTGACCTTTCCAAAGCTACCAGAAGATTCCTAAGCAGCTGACCCTAGCTGATTTATTGGGTTCCCCCAATAGAGCTAAGCCTGAGGTAAGAACTTGAAACTGCTGCTGCCACGATCCCATGAGGGAAAGGGGGAACTTAAAACAGGCTACCCCTTTTTTCTCTCTCATGGGATCATAGGCAGCAGGCTCAATACCCCAAACATGTTCTAATAAAAACACAACACAAACTTTATTTGGCTAAAATAGGCCGTGGTCTTGTTTATTGGTTTAAATGAATTAACATAAATTAAAACTATTTGAAATTATTCAACAAGCAGATTTATTCCAATAACTAACATAGCTCAGCCACTGAGACTCAAGCCATCATTACTTTTCAGGATAAAATATTTGAATTGTCCCCAACTGACAGGCGTGATAAATTTTCAACCCACCTGCCAACAAAACCCTAGCGCACGGCCCTCTCTGAGTGACTAAGTCACTCTTTGACGAAACGGACGTCGGGAGGGAGGCGTGCTGACGCCATCGCTGTCTAGGACGGGTGTCTACAAGCCGGCCGGCTTACTTCATTTTACATGCATGCGTTTTTAAAGATTTTAAATGTAAGTGCATTACTTTTTTGTATAATAAATTGTTTCCTGAAATTGAGTTACACTATGGTGAGCTTTCTTTCCTTGCTGAGATCGTGATTGCTGCCTTTGGACTGCCTATCGATTTGGGACTCCCTGGTTTGCTCTCAGTGTATTCGCAAGAGGGGATCTGAGGTCTTGATGCTGTGTTGATACTACAGGCTCTATATCGCTTGCCTTCTGGTAAGCGCATATGCTGCGTGGTGGTGGTTCACTCATTTGGTGGTGTTTTGTGTTAATCACAGAGAAGATAATTCACTCATCGAATTTTCTGTCACCTTCATCACTGGACTTTAATATATATATATATATATATATATATATATATATATATATATATATATATATATATATATATTTATATTTATTTATTTATTTAATTTATAAATTTTTTATTTTTTTTTTTATTTTTTTTTTTCCTCTATGAGTATTTTGTTTTTTGTTACTTGCTGGGTTTCATCTAACATTTTTTGCACATAGCAATATTGCATCATATATTGGTTGTATTGGTTTATATGGTCACATCAACAGTCACTCTTGATATCATATCTTTTACATTTTATTTAATTTGTGCGCAGCTTCCTTTCTATTATAACTCTCAATACATGCTTGGAGGTTGAGGTTGTAAAATGTCTAACCCGATCTCTGAGAGATAAATAGCATGATCCGTGTAGAGACTAGGTAACATGCTTGGAGATTGGGCTTCCAAATCATTGTGCCTAAAAGAAAACCCCCAAAAAATAAGGTAGATATTTTTAAATTTATCTATTTGTTCCCTTGCAACCTTTTTCAAAAGGCTTAAAAGTACTGGATTCCAACCATCCTAAATGCTGACCAATCTCAGAAAAAACAAAAAAGGTTTTGGCAGAAGCCAATTTTATAAAATGAAAGTGTTCTTCATATTAGTAAGTAAATCCACTGCTTTTACATGACCTATATCTTTACCTGACAAATAAATGATCACTACTGTATATCACTAACTAAACGAAAACTAGCTGGGCAAATTATGGTATTTGGAAAAATAATATTCCTGATAGTATTTTTTGAATGTGGGACCGAGAATATTTACAATACATTAACGAATTTACAAACTGCAACAACAAATCTTCTGAAAAAGATGTAATTTGAAAACTTTGGGGATCCAAAATCTTATTATTATACTTACCCGGAATACAGTTCCTTGAAAAAGTGTTCATACCCCTTGAACATTTCTGCTGTATTGGCTGGGGAAAAGGTGCACATACTACTGGGATCTCTCTGTTCTCTTCTGAAGGAGTATACTGTCTTCTTTCCGGGCTGCTTAAACCAACTCCTGCATTATGGATGCTATTCACATTAGAAGGGGTTTCCGGCGTCTTTGGTTGCCTAGCAACCTCCTGGCCATTAGAGATGTTCGGCCACTGGAAGCCCCACCCACCTCCGCCGCCACTCTGGAGCTCTTCTGGTGCCCTCCTATAGGGGAGGTGCACCTTGTTCCAGAGGTAGAGGCAGCTCCGGGTGGGGAAGGGCTGTACCAGCAGCGCTGCAATTTCCTTCTCTTCCCGGTGTGCTCCTGGATTGGCTCTCTGCCCTCACTGATGGGCATGCTCTGCTCCAGCATGAGGGATTCCTCTTCTTCCCACCATGATTTGTCCCAACAACGGCAGTGTGCTTTTCCGCTGGGTGCCTCTGCTTTCTCAACCTCCGTGCTTCCCTTCTTTTCTGGCACCTGCTGACCCAAAGATAGGCCCAGGCACCACCAGATCAAGTTGCTGCCACCTTCTGCCTTTGCCCACTCGAGAAGCTGCTGGAGGAGAGTCTTCATGTCTCCGAGGGGGTTTGGCAGTATTATAGCTTTTCTGCATGGGAGCTTTCCCGGTAACCCCCTCTGGAGACTGGCAAAAATCCCCATGGACACCTCCTTTATATAGGGCCCTAATGACCTTCCAAGGTCAGCTGACCTTTGCTGGCCTATACTGGATGATCTTTCCAAAGCTACCAGAAGGTTCCTAAGCAGCTGACCCTAGCTGACCTTTAAGGTTCCCTCAGTAGAACTAAGCCTGGGGGGGGGGGGGGGGGGGACTTGAAAATACCACTGCCATGATCCCATGAGGGAAAGGGGGCCTTAAAACAGGCTACCCCTTTTTTCATCTCTCGTTCTCAAGGGAAATGGAGCATGAGCATCAGTGTATTGTGGTCACTATTCACAGTTATTTATTTACGGTATATGACATTGTGTGTATATAGGTATTGCTTTACGAGTCTGTATTCCAACTGTCAGTGTGCAGCATTCAGGAGTCCATTCAGTGCAAAAATACTTTCATGGTTAATTTTTCTTTCTTTTTACCTTTTGCCTTCCCCCAATACCTCACTATGCAGTTTGCCCTTATCTTTAGTTTGATGTCTTTGTTGTTTGTTTCTTTTCCATGTATAACCCAGAACAAGATAGCAAGCAAGATACATGAACGCCAATAACTGTATTTTGTATTACATGCAACACAACTGCCTGGGTGCTGTTCTATTATGTGCCTTTTTCCGGTTAATATCTACAGATGATCCTATGTTTCCTTTGTGGTTGCCAACGTAAAATATATGTGATTACAAAATAATGTTTTGTGCTGGAAAACTTAAAAAAGAAAATAAATAATTACAAAAGACAACATGACCATTTTCAAGTTTAATTTGACATTTTTAATTTGGTTGAAAACCCGTTAAGAATAATCCATTAATTTAGGTGAAAATACATTAAGAATAAACCATTAATTTTGTTGACAATATATTAAGAATCGTCCATTCCCGAATCCCTACCAATTATTTTCAATGGTATACTTTCTGACAGCTTTCAGGAAAAAAAGTTCCTATTTTCTTTGTAGCCTACATTAATGTATACACCACCTACAAAACGAATGAACCATTACTTTAGAGAAGAGTCACTTTAATGGATGTGGAAGAGTATCAATTATCATGCATATAACTATAGGAAGAGTACTGAGAAAGCAATGTTTCTAACAGCATCTTCATTTGTACTGGAGCTTGTGAATGAAATAATGAGAGATCATATAGAGACCCTGTATAAAACAGGAAAAAGATAGCACCTAGTAGTAGAATGGGTAATGTGTTTGACACAGGAAGCAATAACATTTCATCTTTTTCTTACATGAATACAGTGAACTGAAATCTGAATAAATGCAATGAATAATTGTACCATTCTATTGTAGAAGCCTAATAATAGGCTTGTCACTGAGCTAGGAAATAGCTAGGGAATGGTGCACTAAATTGTACTGCAGGTAGACAGAAAAAAAACATATTTATTTATATATACTGTATTTAACAGAGAGTGGAACCTTGGATTACGAGCATAATCCGTTCCAGGAGAATGCTTGTAATCCAAAGCACTCGCATATCAAAGCGAGTTTCCCCATAGAAGTCAATGGAAACAAAGATAATTCGTTCTGCATTGACTTCTATTGTATGCAATACCGCATGTCGCCAGAGGTGGGGGCGCCGGGGAGCCTTTGAAATACTCGGGGACAGCTCGGCTGAACTCGGAAACCCTCGGAAAGGCTCAGAAACATTTGGGAACGGAGTATTTCCGAGTGTTTTAGAGTATTTACGATTATTTCCGAATGGCTCTGAACCGTTCCGGGTGTCACCGGCGCCCCCCGCACCTCTGGCCAAATGCGGTACTGCACACCCTATTGGCTTGAATCCTGCTCGTTTTGCGAGACAACACTCGCAAACCTAGTCAGGATTAAAAAAAAAAGGTGTTCGTCTTTCAAAGCGCTCGTTAACCGCGTTACTCGTAAACCAAGGTTCCACTGTACAGTTTTCCACATTCCCTTTGGTGGGCATGTCATATTGCTATATTAAAATAAAGATGTGACCAGCACTTAAATAAAATAAATTAAATATACAAACGTACAAATGTACAAATATACAGGCAGCACTTGGTTGTACACATGCTGTGGAAAAAACTATCCCCCCTCACATTCAGAGGGCAGTACTGACACCAAATGTAACCCATTCAAGTGAATGGGGCCCTGCTGCAACCAAGTTCAATGCACATGATTGCAGCACAGTGGTGTGCAAATTTCAGGAATAAAGCAGTCGGTGAGGAGGTGACAGATCGCTTCCTCACCACCTGTCAAACACGCAAGCCTGTGACACCCCTTTAGTTCTATTAACCCCTGCCGCAATAAAAGAGTACAGCGGGGGCATGGACAGAGAATAATTTTACATAACATCAGAGGCATCGACACAAGGCATCCTATTGATTTTAAGTTTTTTTTTGTATTTTATGTTGGCTGCAATTAGGTTTTAACAGAGGTTCTAGCATTATCCTACTTGGGTAAAGATACTCCATACATATTTGAAAAAATTAGCAAAGTCGGAACACTCTACTTTGAATATGACATTACTGTCTTTAAGCATGATGACTTTTTTAATAAGGTTAAAAGACATATGCCTTTCACCAATCCTGCTGGTTGCCTAAACAATCTATTTTTTAAGCAGTTTTTTTACAAATATGGGAAAATGTCTATGCCAGCAACCAGAGTGAAAACTATACAGTTCACTGGTTCTACATGTTCCACCCCAGGGGTAAGTATATTTACATATGTCAATGTTACTCCAAATATAAAATAAATATTCTCTAATCCTGTGAAAAATTATTTAGAGCTGTCACAGGAAGTTCTCACTCATTTATGTCCAAGCGAGACAAAAGTATCTAGAATGGCAATGGCGTGAAGTATTTTATACCCCACAATCAAATTAGGGAACTATTCCTAATTCATAAAACATGTCACCTGTAAAGACAAATCCTCTTCTCTTAAGCCCATGCTAAGTCACTAGAACTGAAAGTCTGTTGGTGCCAACATTAGCTTCTACATGGATAATCTTGCTCATACAGTTGATGGCTAAACTAGCATACTTCCACCATAATGCAATGTTATTCCTCTCCTCCTTTCAGGACAAGTAGCTCACTCGATTTCCATTTAAAATCACTCCTTACAGGTATAAACATTGGCTAGCACACAGTCTCCTCCATATTTCCTTAGACTTTCTACTTTTCCCTTTTGTAGAGCCCACCTTGCATTTCTCACAATTTTCATCAACCCTTAGGGCACTTTCACACTGAGGCGTTGGGGGCATCGGCGGTAAAGCGCCACAATTTTTTTTAATCGTCGTTTTAGCTGCGCTTTTCCGATGCTAGCGGGGTGTTTTTTAACCGGCGCTAGCGGCCTAAAAAGGGTTAAAGGTGCCTGCAATGCACCACTGCTGAGGCGCTGCCCATTGATTTCAATGGGCAGGGGCGCTTTAGAAGTGGTGTATACACTGCTCCCAAAGCGTCTCAACTTTTTTTAGAGTCCTGCCAGCACACCGCTCCAGTGTGAAAGCCCTCGGGCTTTCACATTGGAGTGACAGGAGAGGCGCTTTACAGGAGCTTTGCAGGCGCTATTTTTAGCACTATAGCACCTGTAAGACACCTCAGTGTAAAAGTGCCCTTAAAAAACAATTGTTCCTCTTGTCAAATCCATCTAAAAATGTATTTTATATTATGGCCCGTTGCTGTGACACAAGAATTGCCCCTGCGTGGGCAATCAATGTTTGGCCCCTGCGTGGGCTAGTTTTGTTGTGAATGTGACTGAAAACTCAATAAAAAAGATTTTTCAAAAAAAAAAAAAAAAAATTTATTTTATATGCATTGCTGATCAGCCACAGTACATATACTGCAGCTGGGCGGTACGTGCAGGCAAATTCACGTACATCTGCCCCGGTTTAGATGCGCACAGCTTAGTACAGTGTTACTATGGTGACACTGAACTACCCAGATGAAAGAATGTTAAAAAAAATTGTAAAAAATGAAAAGAAAAACGTTAAAAATTATAAAATGCTTTAAAAGTTTTATAAAAAAGTTTTATAAAAAAGTATTAAAGTTTTTTTTAAATACTGTTATCAGTCAGTGTCCCTGAAATTCTTCAATTTCCTTATTTATAAAAAGATTATGACAAAAAATCACAACTTCAAAAAAACTTGCTAAGCCTCTTACAAAATGACTCAGACTGCCTACTTTCCAAAAAGGGGTCATTTGGGGGGAATTTGTACTGTCCCAGCATTTTAGGGCCTCAAAAAATGTGATAGGCTGTCAATATATTAGAATTTATACATTTTCAAATATATATACCATAGTTTGTAGATGATATAACTTTCACACAAACCAATTAATATATACTTATTGGGATTTTTGTTTACCAAAGACATTTAGCAGAATAGAGTTTGGCCTAAACTTATGAAGAAATTCGATTTTATTGATTATGTTTTATAACAGAAAGTAGAAAATATATATTTTTCCCAAATTTTCGTTCTTTTTTTTGTTTATACAACCACCTTCTGAAGCAGTATATGGAAAATAGTGGCTCAACATGAAATGAACTGTATCTTTATCCAAGTGTAAAAAAGGCATCTCCTCTGCTTTGATGTTTTGATATTATATTTAACTACATGCTATATTTAACTACTATGACCGGGTCATAGCCGAAAGGCGGATACAGCGTGGTCGGCATATTCAGGAAGGGCGTCTATGGAAGTTCTCACGGAATCGCGCTCCCGCGTGCCCCCTGGGGGGCGCACCCGGAACATCCATGACCACCGGGCCCGGGGTTTATGGCGCATCACGGATCATGGTAAATGGCCGCTGATAGCGGCCGTTTACCATGTGATCGCTCCATCAAATGACGGAGCATCATTTGTCATGACGCCGGTTCCTCCCTCCCCTCTCTGTACCGATTGGTACAGTGTGAGAGGAGAGAGGGAGAGATCGTTTGCATCGCTTTGGGCACTACAGATCCAGCCCACAGCACTGCTCAGTGCCAGTACTCTGCCAGTACTCTTCCATACTATGTAATACTATGCAATACTCTGCAATACTATGCAATACTATGCAATACTCGCCAATACACTGCCAATACTCACCAATACACTGCCAATACTCTGCAATAAATTTTAACAGAAACAAAGAATTATTTTTTTTATAGAACTTTCTGTCTTTTTTGATTTATAGCGCAAAAAATAAAAAACCCAGTGGTGATTAAACACCGCCAAAAAAAAACTCTATTTGTGTGAAAAAAAAGGACAAAAAATTCATTTGGGTACAGTGTTGCATGTCATTCAAAGTGTGAGAGCACCGAAAGCTGAAAATTGGTCTGGTTAGGAAGAGGGTTTAAGTGCCCAGTGGTCAAGTGGTTAAAGCACCTTCATAAATGGATTTTGTAAATTCTATCAATCTAAAACATGAGATTTGATTTAATCTTATAAGCTATATATTGGTGGGAATTCAGAAGTATAGCAGCATTTGACAGAAAGATTTTGTATATGAAAGCACCGAAAATGGGTGAAAGAAAAGAGACAGATTAGAGAGAAGCACTTGAAGGTATACAAGGATATAAAATATGTCATAAAATGGAAAATTCCTATCAAAATACTTACCGTAATTTTCCTTTCCTGATAGACTCCATGGCAGCAACGTGTGGGTTTAGTCCCGCCTCCATTACCCTAGGACACTACTCCCATAAATCTTTGCTCCCTGCCCACGGCCGTGTTCGGTAACTAGCCTACTCCAGCCATTTGGGAGGGAATTCCTGCTGCCATGGAGTCCATCAGGAAAGGAAAATTACGGTAAGTATTTTGATAGGAATTTTCCATTTTCCTGACAGACTCCATGGCAGCAACAAGTGGGAAATAACTCGCCAAAAACACACCCGGGTGGGCAAAATGCTGAACAGAAAAGATTTATTTAACGCTGTCAACTGACAGAACTTTTAAACCAAAATTAACAGAAGTTAAGGATGCAGGTTCAACACAGTAATGGGTCATAAACGTACAGTATGTATTGAAGACCAAGACGCTGCCCTGCAGATTACTTCCGGCGCCACGTGACGCGAGGCTGCCCATGATGTGGAAAGACTCCTGGTGGAATGTGCCGTCACTGCCTCAGGAGGAGCCAAGCCCTTCTCTCTGTAAGCCCACTGGATGGCTTGGACCACCCATGCAGCAATGGATCTAACAGAAGCTTTAGAGCCCTTATTCTTTCCATGAAACAGAACAAAGAGGGAGTCAGTCTGACGAAATGAAGCTGTAACATCCAGATATTCTTTCAGTGTAGCACCCATGTCAAGAGGATGTGGATCCGAACCTCCATCAGACATGAAGGTAGGTAGAGTGATTTCCTGGTTTTCATGGAAAACAGTGGTTACTTTGGGATTTGATCCCAGCATTGGAATGAGGACCACTCTATCCGGGAAGAAGGTGAGGAAAGGTTCCTTGGAACCTAGCGACTGAATCTCTGAAATTCTCTTCGCCGACGTTATGGCCACCAGAAAAGAGGTTTTAAGTGTTAGTTCCTTAACTGAAAGTGATTTGTTGAGTTGAGTAAAGAAATCCAACACCAGAGGGAGGTCCCATTTTGGAAACCTAGGTTTCCTCTGCGGCCTAAGCCTGACTGCTCCTTTGAAAAACTGTTGGACCAAAGGATGATTGGCCCATGTGACTCAAGAAAATGCTGAGATTGCCGATACTTGAACACGCAGGGAACTAACAGAAAGAGAGATATCCAGTCCCGATTGAAGGAAGCTTAAGACGTCTTGAACTGCCAATGTATTGCAGGAACTAGACCTGGAAGCCATGTGACTAGTGAATTTCGCCCAGATCCTTTCGTACACTCGATTGGTACTACCTCTTCTTGCACTAAGGAGAGTGGGAATAACTTCTATTGGACAGCCTAACGCTTCCAGCCTTCCCCTCTCAAAGACCAGGCCCTTAGGTGCAGGTGATCCGGACAGGGATGCAACCTCGAACCCTGGGACAGGAGGTCCGGTCTGGATGGTAACGGAACCGGATCCTTGACACTGAGTGTCAGAAGCGGAAACCAAGGCCTGTTGGGCCAGTAGGGAATTACTGCAATTACCTCTGCTGTTTCCGACCTGAGTCTCTTCAGGAACTGTAGGATGATCGGGATTGGAGGAAAAGCATACGCCTTGAGGAACCACCATTTCTCCGTCAGGGCATCTACCCCGTAGGCTTGCGGATCTCTGTACCTTGAATAGTACTTTGCTATTTTTTTGTTGCAGGGGGAGGCAAACAAGTCAACCCCTGCAGAGATCCCCAGCGTTGGGATCCAATCGAATACCTCTTCGTGGAGAGACCACTCGTTGTTGTCTAGAGATATTCGGGAGAGGAAGTCTGCCTGGACGTTCTGAATTCCTGGAACATATGTCGCTGTCAGATCCTTCAAATTCTTCTGAGCCCAAGACATGATCGGTTCCACTTCTTGGAGAAGGGAAAGATTTCGGGTGCCCCCCTGCCTTCTGATGTATGCCACTGCTGTGGTATTGTCTAATCTGAGTTGGACCGAGGCCCCTGGGATCAGGTGACGAAAAGCCAGAAGGGCCTGGAAGGCCGCCCTCAATTCCAGGACATTTGACACTGTCATTCTGGAGGGAGGATCCCAAGTGCCCTGAGCGACTTCCGCCAGGCAGTGGGCCCCCCATCCCCTGTTGCTGGCATCTGATGCTATAGTTACCCATGGGATGGGATGGATGGAATGGCAGTTGCACAGGTTCTCCCGTTGTAGCCACCATAGAAGGGAGTTCTTCATGGATGAAGTAATCCGAATCGCCTGGGCTTTGTTGCCTGTCCATTGCTGAAGGAAGCCCTTCTGAAAAGGCCTCACCCTCCACTGCGCCCATCCCACCATCGGGATTATTGCAACCATGGTGCCTATAATTCTCAGGCACTGGAGAGCATGAAGGTAGGAAGCCGCAAGAGCTGGATGGATTCTGTCCCTTACCACTGAGATCTTTTCCTCTGGTAGTGAGATGGTGCCACTGACTGTGTCGAACAGAGCCCCTAAGAATAGTAGGGATTGTGATGGGATCAGCTGGCTCTTCTCCAAATTCAGTATCCACCCGAATTCCTGTAGAGTGGAGATAACTTGCCTTCTGTGAATTAGAAGTTGTTCTTTGTCTTGTGCCAATAGTAGAAGGTCTTCTAAATAGTGATGTAGACAAATTCCCTTGGTTCTCAGAAGAGCTACCACTGCCAAAAGAGTTTTTGAAAACACACGCGGAGAAGTTGATAGCCCGAAGGGAAGGCACGTGAATTGAAAATCGAGCTTGCCTACTGAGAAGCGAAGGAATTGTTGATAGTTTTCGGCAATGGGAATGTGAAAATAGGCGTCTTTGAGATCTATGGAGATCATCCAATCTCCTGGTTGGACGGAATGTTGTATTGTGGACAGTGTTTCCATTTTGAACCTTTCCTTTTTTATAAAGGTGTTTAGATGGGTCAGGTCTATGACCGGCCTCCAGGCCCCGCTTTTTTTCTGGACCAAAAAGAGGGGAGAGTAGATCCCCCTGCCTCGCTGGTCGGCCGGAACATGAATAACAGCGCCTTGAACCAATAAAGATTCTATGTAAGTCAGAAGGCTTTGTCTTTTTTCTTCTGTAGTCGGAAGGGAAGTAGGAACCCACCTGAGCCTGGGGGCTTCCCTGAAGGTCCAAGCATGACCCGAAGAGACCGTGTTGATGGTCCAAAAGTCTTGGATCGAAGCCGCCCAGACATGACGAAAGTGGAAAAGCCGAGCCCCCACCTGCCCTGTCTGAGCGGGCCCAACCTCAAAAGGATTTGGTCGGCTCCCTCTCTCCTTTGGAATCACTTTTCGCTGTCTTCTTAAAAGACGATTGTCTTGATTTCCAGGATCTGGAAAATTCCCGGCCAGGTCTGTAACTGCGAGCTTCCCTAGCTCTTTCTTGGTACTGCCTTCTTGGGAAAGATCTTCTTTGACCTTGGGGTCGAAGATCTTGGGGAAGGAACCCCGACTTCCCACCAGTGGCCCGGGTAATCGCCTCGTCCAACTTGTTCCCGAACAGGGAGGACCCTTCAAAGGGGATACGACACCAGACTTGTTTTGAGGCTGGGTCGGCTAACCAGGGGCGGAGCCACAGCGCCCGTTGGGCAGTGACAGATGAAAGCATTACCCGAGCCGTCAGGCGTATGATGTCAATAGAGGCTTCCCCAAGAAAAGCCGACACAAGCCTCAATTCTTGAATAGGCGAGCATCTAGCCGTATCATCCGAGATGCCTCTCAGTGTCTCGTCTACACTGTCAGTCCATACTTCCATCGATTTAGACAAAGCGGCCAAGGCAAGAGCTGGCTTACAGGCCATGCCTGCTGTTAGGTACACCCTCTTCAGGTCTGCATCAATCCGACGGTCTAACACGTCTTTAAAGGACACTGTGTCCTCTAAATGGAGCTTCACATGCTTCACCAAACTCATGACTGCTGCATCTATCAAGGGAGCAGACTCCAAGTGCTTTACTTCTTCCTCCTTAAAGGGGTAGAGTTTGGAGATTTTGGAAAGCATGGAATTTTTCTTCTCCACCTTGCCCCACTCGTCCGTGACGATTTCCCAAGTTCTGCAATAAAAGGAAAATTAACACGCTCTTTCTTTAATTGTTTAAAGAATTTTCTTTGTTTGGGAGGAGCTTCTACTGGGTCTTCCCAATTAAGTGTTTCTCTAATAGCCTTAAGCAATGGTGGGAGCAGAGCAAAATCAAATCCCACAGGAGGGCTATCTTCATCCGAGTCACTATCAGATATGGCAACCGAAGGGTGGCTCTGAACCGAGGACTCCCAAGTATCCTGCAACTGGGTCTCCCTTACTGGAGAACGAGACTGCTCCGCCGGAGGTGCATAGGAATGATCATCCATGTTCCTGAGCGACTCCTTCACAATCCTTTCCACCAGGGATTTAAGTTGTTGATCCGCATCTCCTCTTTCCTTAGAAGCTTTGGAAAAACAGAGGTCGCATAAGGATTTTCCTGGCGGAGCTTGACTTCTGCATCCCCAGCAGGAATTGGTAGAGCGACTGGAGTGAGATCGCTCCTCATTACGGTGTCCTGATTTAGAGGAGGAACCGTAATGTTTGGATTTGGAAGAGGATTGCCGGCGCTGCGACTTGGAGGAGTCGCTTCCTCTATGAGAGCTGCGATGTGGATCTGATCTAGAAGGGCTGAGGAAAAAACAGAAGACAAAGACCACACACAAAACATCAGGCAATAGATAAACAATCAGGCACACACCCTTCCCTAATTACCAGTTCATTAGGTAAAAAGACATATCCCCAATACCTTTTTTGAGAGGGCTGGCCACAGACAGGCAGTGGTGAATCCATGTCCTCAGCGATATCCATCTGAACTGAGAATGACAAGAGATCAGTGCAAGGGACAGGAAAGACGCCTCTGACCTGTCCCAGAAAAGCCACTTACCAGCAGCTGCAAACACAGGAGCCTGGGGAAGTCACTGGGATAACCTGCAAGCATTTCCAAGGCTTGCAGGCTAATTCCCCAGTTTAAATAGCGTGCCCTTGTGACGTCACCGCCGTCCTAATGCGCATGCGCGAATAGTGGCAAATCGCCGTTATCGTGCATGCGCAAAACCAAGCCTCGCTCTCGTACCGCGCTCGCGCATGCACAGAACGGCCGAAAAACTAAAGCGGAAGTGATACGGCGGCTGGAATGCAGGAGAAACCAGCCGCCATGCCTGAGAAAACAAACACACATGCTACAAACAAACAAACGGAACCGCACAGGAGATAAAACAAAAACTGCTGCCATGAAAAGAAAAATCGATACTCTCACCACTCCACCACGATCGACCAGGCCGAAGGTAAGACCGGACTTCTCCAGGGCAAAAACGGGTCATCTGCTAGTAGCTGGCTGTCTGACCAATGCGCAGCCTGCCTACCAGTGGCTAGGATAAGGGCTAATTCCTTGCGCCTCTTCCACTGCCCACTCCATACCCTGCTAATAGCTAGGGCTTAGCGTAGCCATGCGACTTTTCCATCCAGAGTCACAGATCGGCCAATCAGGATCGTGGGGAAACCATCTTTAGGTAGAAAGACCACCGCTAGGTCCTTCGAAGGAGGACAAAAAAAGAACACGGCCGTGGGCAGAGAGCAAAGATTTATGGGAGTAGTGTCCTATAGGGTAATGGAGGCGGGACTAAACCCACACGTTGCTGCCATGGAGTCTGTCAGGAAAGAAGAGTTAAGTAAAATGGCTCTAGCTGACCTTAATATTTGATCTTATATTATGTCTCTTACTACAAGCGTGGATAATTTAGCTTTGCATTACTGTGATTTAATGATGCCCATAATAACATTATTTGCTCCAGCATTATCCTCTTTACTAAACATACATAACTTCGATCAGCTCTAACCTGTTATGAACTGCTGATAAGTGAATGCATTTTCAGTACTCATTGGGGAAATATTCATTATTCTGCATGTCACCTAAAGTTTACGTAACCCCAAACATAAAAATAATTATGTCTTACTTTTTCTTTATCTAACACATTGGCCACTGTTCAGCTTATTTGCACTTGCATGCAAAAACTTCAATGCTCAAACTTGCCCAAGGCAATTCTATGGACAATGCACAGCATGCTGACTTGTCACATAGCAGGAAATGCTTTGCTATTTTTCAGGGAAAATTCAAGACAAATGGTACATTTTCAAGGTCATGCTTAGACACAAATACAATTTGAAATCTTCCCTATAAGAAAGCAAACTGCAGCTGATGTTTATTCTTAATAAGGCTGATTTTGTTACTAATAGAGTGGAAACAGCTGGAGTGTAAATGAATGTATCCATTATTCTATGGTCAGAGATCAATTGGGTAACACTAATAAAAAATAATCATATTCTACACATTTAAAATGTCCCTATATGAATGGTGGCCTTTCATTTCCCATAAATAGATACTTATTGTCCGCATGGGCACTAGATTGTTATCACATTCAGAATCCCTATTCACTACTTTTAGTCCCCAAAAGAGCTTTCCTATTACAAATAAGTTACTTGATACAAAGGCATAAGCTGGCAATTACAATATTCAAATCTGGAAAATATTTACTTAGAATAAAAGCAAAGCAATAGTTTGCAATACAAATGTTACGTCCCCCCCTCAGGCAGTAAAAAAAAATGTTAAAAAAAAGTAAAAAATTTATTTTTTATTGTCCCTTTAAGAAAACCCAAAAAAAAATGGTGCTTATGTGCACCGCGTCCTGGCGCCGGGCGCCGTGCGTAGTGCAATATGGGAAGCGCCACGTCTATGCAAAAGCGAGATTGCAGACGAGGCGCTTCATTTGCAGGAAAAAAAATGCTCTGTGGCGCAGTCGATTGCGCCACAGCTTCCGCGAAGGACTGGCCGCCGAGGTTTCACTTTCACCCACACATGGGCGGCGCTTTCTGTGCTAGTTCCGACGTCACTCAAAGGAAGTGACGTCGGCACTCGGGTCCTCCGTCGAATGTGAGAGCAGCATGAAGAGGTAAACAGAAGCTCTCCATCATCTCCATGCCTATTTTACATTAGGTGTCCGGCGGCAGCACCCCCCCCCCCGCATATCTGCTATCTTGTCCTAGTTTAAATTAAGTGCATAAGGTGGACGGCGGCCGCAGCACCCCCCCCCCCCGCATATCAGATATCTTGTCCTAGTTTGAATTAAGTGCATAAGGTGGACGGTGGCCAGCGGCAGCAACGCTCCCCCCTCGCTTATCAACTAAATCTAAATTGTACTACTTTTACATTAGTTTGACTTGACCGGTGGCAGAACCCCGCCCCCCCGCTTATCAGCTGTACTGGTTTACATTAAGTGCTCCCCCCCACTTATCAACCAAATTGATTGTACTCCCCCCCCCTTATCAACTAAATTGTACTATTTTAAAATAGGTGGCCGGCCGGTAAACGGCGGCAGCAACAAACCCCCCCCCCCGCTTATCGACTATCATCAACTATCAAGTTTAATTTTCGGTGCCCATTTAGTGTATGTATTGTATACTGTATATAATTTGTATATATGCTATATACTGTTTGTAGTACGCTGTACATAATGACAACGCTTTGCATAAGCCCTGTGTATAATGTGCAGCCTAAGCCTAGTATATGATGTGCAGAGCCCGGTGTATAATGTGCAGCCTGGTATATGATGTGCAGAGCTGCAGAGCCCTGTGTATAATGTGCAGCCTGGTATATGATGTACAGAGCCTTGTGTATAATGTGCAGCCTGGTATATGATGTGCAGAGCCCGGTGTATAATGTGCAGCCTGGTATATGATGTGCAGAGCCCTGTGTATAATGTGCAGCCTGGTATATGATGTGCAGAGCCCTGTGTATAATGTGCAGCCTGGTATATGATGTGCAGAGCCCGGTGTATAATGTGCAGCCTGGTATATGATGTGCAGAGCCCTGTGTATAATGTGCAGCCAGGTATATGATGTGCAGAACCCGGTGTATAATGTGCAGCCCGGTATATGATGTGCAGAGCCCTGTGTATAATGTGTAGCCCGGTATATGATGTGCAGAGCCCTGTGTATAATGTACAGCCTGGTATATGATGTGCAGAGCCCTGTGTATAATGTGCAGCCTGGTATATGATGTGCAGAGCCCTGTGTATAATGTGCAGCCTGGTTTATGATGTGCAGAGTCCTGTGTATAATGTGCAGTCTGGTATATGATGTGAAAAGCCCTGTGTATAATGCGCATCCTGGTATATGATGTGCAGAGCCCTGTGTATAATGTGCAGCCTGTTATATGATGTGCAGAGCCCGGTGTATAATGTGCAGCCTGGTATATGATGTGCAGAGCCCTGTGTATAATGTGCAGCCTGGTATATGATGTGCAGAGCCCGGTGTATAATGTGAAGCCTGGTATATGATGTGCAGAGCCCTGTGTATAATGTGCAGCCTGGTATATGATGTGCAGAGCCCTGTGTATAATGTGCAGCCTGGTATATGATGTGCAGAGCCCTGTGTATAATGTGCAGTGTTGGTCATCTTAATTTAAAAAAGTAATTAGTTAAGTTACAAATTACTTCTCCCAAAAAGTAATTGCATTAGTAACTCAATTACTACATTGGAAAAGTAATTAGTTACTCAGCAAAGTAACTGACTTTTTTTTTTATATTCTATACGTATAACTAAGCGGCGGGTCTAGTATCACTGTAAGCAAGGGGCGCATTTATTATTGTTATATATCGTGTAACCAAGGGGCCGCTCTATTATTACTCTAACCAAGGGCAGATCTGTTATAGCGTGTAAGCAAGGGGCGGGTCTATTATTATTATATTGTGTAAGGGGAGGGGAGAGGTCTGACAAGAAGTGGTCTTCATTTAAGAATTGCAGCCTAAAAGCCAAACCTCCGACCTGGAAACAAGGCTAAGCAACTAAACTATGCAATAAAACATAGGAACTGGGGTGCAGAAAAATGGCAGCAGATGCTCTGGACTGATGAGTCAAAATTTGAAATATTTGGCTGTAGCAGGAAGATGTTTGTTCACCGAAGGGCTGGAAAGAGGTACAATAATGAGTGCCTGTAGGCAACAGTGAAGCATGGTGGAGGTTACTTGCAAGCTTGGGGCTGCATTTCTGCAAATGGAATTGGAGATTTGGTCAGGATCAATGGTGTCTTCAATGCTGAGAAATACAGACAAATACTTATCCATCATGCCAAACGATCAGGGAAGCATATGAATGCCCCCAAATTTATTCTGCAGCAGGACAATGACCCCAACATGCAGCCAATGTCACTAAGAACTATCTTCAGCCTAAACAAGAAAAAGGAGTACTGGAATGATGGTTTGACCTCTACAGAGCCCTGATCTCTACATCATCGAGTCTGTCTGGGATTATATGAAGAGACAGAAAGGTTTGAGGCACCCTACATCCACAGAAGATCTGTGGTTAATTCTCCGAGATTTTTGGAACTACCTACCTGCCGACTTCCTTCAAAAACTGTGTGCAAGTGTACCTAGAAAAATGTATACTGCCTGCCCACCATATAGTAAAATGACAGACGGACGGGACCGCTCTTGTTCTGGGACAATGTCATATGATGACGTCATATGATGTCGTCCCATTCTGGGCATGCATGCAGCAATCTGTGGTGTGACGTGTCCCTCAGACATGGCGTATCACCCATCGTGGTAAAGAACCAATGACGGTGGCTCTTTACCACTTGATCGGCTGTGTCCAATCACAGCCAATCACAAATGTAAACACAGACCAGTAACTGGCTGTTAGCGGCTCTCCTCTCCTCACACACAGTTCCAGTGTAAGGGGAGGAGAGCCAGGGAACAGTGAGTTACTGATCTGTGTCTGTTAGTGTACTGCACAAAACACTCAAAGAAAACCTGTCGAATCACCCATCAGCAGTGTTAGTCCTCATCAGTACCCATCAGCAGTGTTACTGTTGCCCACCAGTGCACCTGTCACCCATCAGTGCCCATAAGTGCACCTGTCACCCATCAGAAGTGTTACTGTCACCCATCAATGCCCATAAGAACACCTGTCACCCATCAGCAGTGTTACTTTCACCTATCAGCAGTGTACCTATCGCCCATCAGTGACCATCAGCAGTGCACCTGTAGCCAATCAGTACCTGTTGCACATCGCCTATCATATAGTATACCCGTCACACAGCCGCCCCATCACCAGAGTACCCGTCACACCGCTGCCTATCACCAGAGTACTCATCACACAGCCACCATCAGCAGAGTACCTGTCCTACAGCCGCCCATTAGCAGATTACCCATCACACAACCACCATCAGCAGTCTACAAGTCCCAGTGTCACCAGAGCCAGCCATGTTTCAGATTCTTAGCATGACTGATGAGAGCAGTAGGGAGTGCTCACTGCTCACAGTTTGATTCTGATTCAGGGTATGAACCCGTCAAAAGCAGTGGATTGGCATACGCCAATGGCGCTAGACCCCAGGATGAAAGGCCCTGGTCCAGTACCAGCACTGAAGTACCAGCACTGAAGTATCACATCTCCCAAGTAACAGCACTGGAGTATCACATCCTCCAAAAATCAGGGTCCATACATACCTCCCAGATGCTCTTGCCAACCCATTATGGCTGCTTTCCAACTTGGGATCAGCAAGTATTTCCCCTTTAACCGCACAGCCAGGTGTGCAGGCCAATACTGAAAATGTTTCAGAAATGAATTTCTTTTATTTATTTATGCGCTTCCTTCATTTCAGTGGCAATACCCAGTTCCCATCCCAGATATCATCCCAACTATGACAAATTATACAAAATTCGCCCACTTATTTTTTTTTTTTTTTTTTTCAAAGATTTGCTGAACTTTATGTCTCTGACCAAAATATATGTGTGGATGTGTCCCTTGTCCACTTCACTGACAGGCTGCAGCTCCTCAGAAGCATCTCACTGAGAGAGTACACAGGAGAGGGAGAGAGGAACCGCACACTGCCGTCACTGTGAGGGAGTCCATAGGCACTTAGGCAGCTACCACTGACGACATGCGGCCCAGGCCTTTTGAGGCATGCTTTCCCACCACCTCCCTCCTGGCAGCTGTGGCTGCGCCCAAGTGGCTGCCTAGTTTGCCTAGCGGTAGCGCTGGCCCTGCTTCTGCCTGCCGTCTGCATTGTTTATCCACCACGTTTCTGCCTTCAACATGAACTGACCTCAGCCTGTTAATCGACCTTTTTTTTTATGAGGGGCTCCAGAATAGTTTTCCGGATGGAGAAAAAATTTTTTTTGGTTTTGTAATTTCCAGATTGGGGTCTGGAAACCGGAGGCTTCAAAGAAATTTGGGTGGGAGAAGCCTCTACCCCTGTGCCCAGGTCTTACCTGACCGAGGCCCTAAGCCTGATATTTCTGCCTGCTGCTGACTTACTGCCATAATGCCTCTGCCTGCTACCTGTACTATGGACCATGTTCCTGCCTACTACCAGGACCAGTATTTTGGCTGTGCTGACCATGTCTCTGCTTGGACAATTCTTTTGGCTGTTGCTGACCACATCTCTGCCTGCTGCCTGGACCAATGCTCTTCTCTGTGGACAATTGCACTACTAAAACCACAGGTAATCTTTTGTTGACCCTTTGCTCTGCAGAATGTATTTTGGGGCGTAATTCTTGGTATGTACATGCTATGTGTTAAAAATATGAAAGGCCTTCAAAAATGATAGGCTATCAGGAAATTAGATGTGTCATTTATGTCCCCAGAACACCCGTTGGTGCTCCTTGCATGTTGAGCCTCTCTATGTAGCCAGGCTGTGAAAAAGTCTCACACATGTGGTATCGCCATACTCAGGAGTAGCAGAATGTAATGCTATGTGTTAGAAATATATTCTAATTATAAATTGTAAATCTGTAAAAAAAAAAATATATATATATATGCTTTCATTTTCTTTCCACATTTACTGAAAAGAGGGGGTTGAGAAGGGGAATTGTGGGACTTTATATGAAGCACATGACTGCAAAAAAGGTAATAAGGTGAATATGAGGAAATTTATTGATTGAAAACAGATACATAAATATCATAACGGTATCCAGGTACATAGTAAAATACATATATTGCATGATGATACACTTTGGACATTTATACAATGCTGATAATCCATCGTATTTGAAAGAAACATGATAATCACATACGGCATGACTATTCCATAATGTATCCATAAAAATAAGTTTCCTGATTCACCACAAAAATTGATGTAAAAACATGATGAAATTGGTTGCCTGCGGGGCCTATGGCCTTAAAAAACCTGAGGGGGGGGGGGGGGGTTTGGTTGGGTATTCCATCTAGAAGCGAAGTATGAATGAGGTAAGTGAAATCTTTAAAGGGGAGACATCCGGTAGCTCTACGGGGGACATGCTCCGATGCCTTAGGGGGTCCGGCCCCCATGCCACTGCTACATCCAACCACAGTAAGTAGCCAATCTGGCTTTTGGAGGTTACTGTATCACAGTTTGCCCCCAACCAGCATTTTATTTTTACATGTACCCAACAATTGGACTTATTGTAGTCTCATTTCAGAAATCATTCGCTCCTGATGAGTGGCTAATAAGCCACGAAACGCGTAGAGCTACCGGATGTCTCCCCTTTAAAGATTTCACTTACCTCATTCATACTTCGCTTCTATATGGAATACCCAACCAAACCCCCCCCCCCCCCTCAGGTTTTTTAAGGCCATAGGCCCCGCAGGCAACCAATTTCATCATGTTTTTACATCAATTTTTGTGGTGAATCAGGAAACTTATTTTTATGGATACATTATGGAATAGTCATGCCGTATGTGATTATCATGTTTCTTTCAAATACGATGGATTATCAGCATTGTATAAATGTCCAAAGTGTATCATCATGCAATATATGTATTTTACTATGTACCTGGATACCGTTATGATATTTATGTATCTGTTTTCAATCAATAAATTTCCTCATATTCACCTTATTACCTTTTTTGCAGTCATGTGCTTCATATAAAGTCCCACAATTCCCCTTCTCAACCCCCTCTTTTCATTGAACCTAATATGGGATGGAAATTTCTGACCTTACCAGGTCAGTTTTTCATTTAAAGTCCCTAGGGATGGAAATACATGACTTACCTGTCATGGCTTCCTCAAAGTCCCTAACAATTCCCCCTTTTATTTAAAAGGTGTCTTATGATTTCCACATTTACTGAAAACTTGTAGGGAAAAAAATTGACACGTTCAAGACTCATTATGCCTTAAAGAATATACGTTGGGGTGTTTTCTTCTCAAAATGGGGTCTTTTTGTGGGTAATTCCATTGTCCTGGGCCTTCCAAAGTGTGAGAGGTAGTCAGGAAATTAGATGTGTAATTTATGCTCCTAGAACACCTGAAGGTGCTATTGGATGTTGGGCCTCTCTATGTGGCCAGGCTGTGAAAAAGTGTCACACATGTGGTATCGCCTTACTCAGGAGTATCAGAATGTGTTTTGGGGTGTAATTGCAAGTATGACTATGCCGTGTGTGAAAAATAACTTAATATGACAATTTTGTGTAAAAAAAATAATAATAATTTCTTAATTTTCCCAAGATTTGTGGGAAAAAATTGCACCATGCGACTTTCTAAATACCTTGGACTGTCTACTTTCCAAAAAGGGGTTATTTGGGGGATATTTGTACTGTCCTGACATTTTAGGGCCTCAAAATGAGATAGGCCATTAGTACATCAGGTATGAAACATTTTCAATGCTTGGTATCTTTCACACAGACTAAACAATATACACAAAGGCCTCTTTCACACAGGCTTGTCCATGTACGGACTCTGCTTTGTTCAGCAGGGATCGATTCGCTGATCCCCACTGAGCAGGCGGATGACAGGTCCGTCCCCACCCACTGTGTGGAGATGGAGTTATCAGAGCCCCGCTCTCCTTTATAAAGATCGTATGAAAGTGGACTGCCTGTCCGTTTTCATCTGATCCGATTCTCCAGGTGGATGGAAAACAGGGTTTCCATCCATCTGGATTTCACGGACAGGATCAGATACCGGCAAAGGTGCATGGAGCGACTGATCTGATCACCTGAAAAACTGACAGGCTGACTCGATCGGAGCAAAAGTGTAAAAGGGGCATAATGTGGGTTGTTTTTACCAAAGATATGTAGCAGTATGAATGTTGTCCCAAATTTATGAGGAAAATTTACTTATTTTCAAAATGTTATAATAGAAACGTAAAAAAAGTGTTTTGTTTTTTTTTTTAAATATGCACTCTATTTTCACTTATATCACAAAAAATAAAGAACCCAGTGGTAGTTAAATACCACCAAAAGAAAGCTCCATTTGTGTGAAAAAAAAAAAAAAGAAAAACATTTTGTTTGGGTACAGAGTAATTGTCAAAATGCGAGAGCACAGAGCTGAAAATTGGTCTGGGCAGGAAGGGGGTAAAAGTGCCCTGTATTGAAGTGGTTAAAGGCAAAGGGTGGTCACACCAAATTTTGATTTGATTTGGATTTCTCTTCTGTTTGTTTACTTTCCATTTTCGTAATTGATAAAGAACAAACTATCAACACTATGGTCATAGGATTCTTCACTTAATTTTTGCTGCTATCTGTCCTGCCCCCTGGCTGTAGCGATTCCCCCTCCATTTGCTGCTTGCTGCCCTTCCCCCTGCATTGTAGAAGGGCAGGTAGCTTAGGGCTGTAGATTTCCACCTACAGCTATGCATCCATGGCCCTGACTATAATGGAAAAAAATACAGTATATTAACCCTTTCATGCCTAAGCCCAGTTAAAAATCTGTATTTTTTTTCTATAATATATATATATATATATATATATATATATATATATATATATATATATATATTATTTTTTTTTTTTTTTTTTTTTTTTTAGAAGAGACCCTATAGAATAAAATGGCGATTGTTGCAAATTTTTTAGGTCACACGGTATTTGCGCAGCATTCTTTCAAAACACTATTTTTTGGGGAAAAATACACTTTCATGAATTTAATTTCATAAAAAAAAAAACTAAACAGTAAAGTTAGCCCATTTTTTTTTTTTGTATAATGTGAAAGATGATGTTATGCCAAGTAAATAGATACCTAACATGTCATGCTTGGAAATTGCGCACACTAGTGGAATGGTGACCAACTACGGTACCTAAAAATCTTCATAGGCGACACTTTAAAACATTTTTACAGGTTACCAGGTTAGCATTACAAAGGAGGTCTTTTGCTAGAATTATTGCTTTCACTCCGACGATCGCGGAAATACCTCACATGTGTGATTTGAACACCGTTTACATTTGCGGGCGCGACTTACGCATGCGTTTTCTTTCTTTGCCAAAGGGGCACTTTAAACTTTTTAACAATGTCCCTTTGCTGTCACAGGGAATGTAAACATCACTTGTGACAGTAATAGGTAGTGACAGGTACTCTTTATGAAGGGATCGAGGGTCTAAAAGACTTTTGGAGGGATCGAGGGTCTAAAAATGCACTTATTCAGATCGGCAAAATCTGGGACAAGATTGAGATCTTTGTGACAGAAAGGTTGTGTGCTGTGATGAGACGTGGAGAACATGTTCTCTGCGTAAACTGGATCCTGAGGTTCACAGTTTTTATTTTTTTCAGTTTCAAACGGACACCTACAGTAAAATACAGATACAAGTGATAGGCAGGGATACATAGTGAAAAATAACAAAGCAAATTTTTTTGAGAGGAGCTTTCGAGCAGAAAAGACGCCTAAGTGCCCAAAAACAAGCCAAAAAAAAAAAAGGGCAAAAGAACATGAAAAAGCTCAAAGATGCTCGAAAACACACACAAAAAATAAAAATAAATAAATAACTATGGGGAGGGTTTGTGAAAAAAAAAATGCTATCCTGACAAACTCCTGCAGGATGCCTTTGAATCTTGTCTCACCAAGCACTCAACCGATAGAGCCAACACAGCCCCTCCAACACCGGTGCTAGGTTTATCACAGGCTTCAATGACATCGCCATTATAATCCGTAAGCATTGGCCCATTCTCTGTTAAGATCCCAGGTTAGGTCGGCACTTACAGTACCATCTGCCCCCCAGGTCGTCTTTACGAGGGCCCGTTGAAATTATACCTATGAGTGGTATGATGGAGAATGAAAGATTGCTGTGTTTATGTCAACACGAAACCCTATGGATATATAAGCGTAATACTTTTTCGCCTAATGGTTTAAATCAGGAACTTGAAGTTCGTACAGTTATTTAATAGTAGCGGTTTTAATCTGCTGTTTTATATGTTAGAACTTGACATGGTGTTGTGTTTTTTTTTTTTCATACATTATATATTTTTATCATTATGTATTACTGTATATATATATATATATATATATATATATATTTATTTGAGTACTAGGTGATTTTATTATTACATGTGAGGGTGGGGCATCATGGATGACAAGGGTGCTCAGCCCCTCCCTCACTTCCTGTTTTTCCTATTTAATCCTTCACCTCATGCTGACCAAACTATTAACCTGACGAAAGGGTGAGACCCCGAAACATGTAGTTCCTCCTGTTGGCAGTGTATGATCCCCTTTGCCTTTCTGGCATCAGTAACTTTGGATCGGTCTCAGCAGCAGGGCTTTGCCCATAGTTTCTGGATCCTCTTGTCTGACTTCTGTCCAGCTGTGATGTCACTTCCGGGCATCGGAGACAGCCCAAGTGGCCGTTGGTTCCTGGTTTCCAAAGCTTCCGTGGTGGCTTCTTCTCCATTGGACCCCTTGTTCTATGGTCCTGGTCAAGCCCCCCCTGCCAGCGGCGCTCCTGTCAGCTCCTGCTCAACGGCTCTGCGTTTCCCTCCTGAGCCCCTGTGACATCCATGTGGCTCCAGCCTCCAGGTACTGTCAGCTCCCCCTTCCAGGTCTCTGTATGACCATTCTCATCCTGCTGTATGCACTGGTGTTTATCTTCACTTCCAATAGAATAAAGTGTTACTGTCCTGTACCTGAGGATCATTTTTATGTCTATGGTTCAGCGCTGTTCTTTCCCCCCATTTGTTTGCTTCCATCTCATTGGTCTATGAGTCCAGGACAGCAGTGGCCACAGCTCTTTTTTTTTTTCTCTATCTACTTGGGATTTTGTCTATGCGCCTGGATATTCGTTTTAGTATACAGTGGTTAAGAAAATACTATCTAGGATGGTTTGTGAAAAAAAAATGCTTATGTTTAAAAGGAGCTTGAAGTAGCTCAATAAAAATGTGCACAAGAGCACAAAAAAGTACAAGCTTCTTCAAGCTGAAATAAAAGCTCAAATGCCCTTAATGTCCCCCTCTCCAGCAGTACTTAACTATGTTTTCCATCACTCCCTACAGTAGTCTTGAGTGAGGAAAATAAGTCCCGTAAAGACGACAGGTCATATTAATGATCCAACTAGGACTGACATCCCCCCGTGACAGCACTTGGCCAATCACCAAGTATCAGTGCTGTTACAGAGCAACACCCCTTCCCCCCCGCTATACCCCAAAATACAGGTGTTCTTTTTGTTTCCAGGAGTTGGGGGAAGAGGATCAAAGTGAACCTGTTGCTTTGCCCTATGTGAGCAAAGTACAGGTTTGTTTTAAAGTGGTTGAAAAGTCAGAAGGTTCTTTTATCTTAATGCATTCTATGCATTAAGTATAAAAACTTTCTGTGTGCAGCAGCCATCCTAATAATTACCCTAGCCTCCTCTTGATCCAGCGATGACCATGACTGCCTTGACCGTCCGGGACTCCCTTCCTCATTGGCTGAGACAGAGCAGCAGCGTCATTGGCTCCCGCTGCTGTCAAAGTCAGTTAGCCAATGAGGAGAGAGAAGAGGCAGGGCCACAGCTCCGTTTCTGAATGGATACACAGAGCTGCGGATGGGCTCAGGTGCCCCCATAGAAAGCAGCTTGCTGTGGGGGCGCTCAAAGGAAGGGAGGGGCCAGAAGCACCAAAGTGGGACCAGAGAAGAGGAGGATTGAGGCTGCTCTGTGCAAAACCAACTGCACAAAGCAGGTAAGTATAATATGTTTGTTATTTTTATTGGTAAAAAATAAAAATAAATGAGACTAAGTATTGTGACATACAGTATGCACAGAACAGTTGCACATAAATTGTCCTTAGTGTCTTCAATGCCTGAGCTGTGACTGACATGACAGTATGACTTTGCCCTATCTAGGCAGTGCAAGGAGCAATGTAGCAGCATAAAGTAGAGAATTACACAGATCTGGCAAATGGGCAGGTCTGATTTTTATCTCCCTGTTTATGCATCAGTAGGTTGTTTATAACCTGAATAGTTTAAATTCATATGGTGTTGGTTTCTGTAAATATTAGCAAAATAATGGGTTGTTTTTGCCTATTCTGGAATGGTTCAGTTAACAGCCAAAAGTCTTATGGGCCAACACAATATCGCCATCTACTGTTCCAAAAGTGAAAAATACAGTTAGTAACGGAAACAATGACAAACACCTGTCAAAGATTATTTGAATATAGCTGTACAGTTGCTTGAGGATACCCCTTTTTTTTTTTTTAGCACGGCATGAATTTTATAATCTGTTTATAAGCTGAAGGGCTGCAAATGATTAATAGCAGTGATGTAAATCCCAATGGAGCCGATTAGGATCAGCTTTGCTGCTCCTGATGTACCGGTAGTTTGCAGGCCAGATAGCCAGAGAATTTCTGCTTCCACTAGACGGATTCTCACAAAAGTTTTTTACTTATTCTCATTAAGAATAAAAATAATAACTCTTTAAAGCATATGACTGGATATAATGATCAAAAGGTATGTGGGGAAATACTGCGCCAAACCTAAACACACTGTAGCAGCCAGCACAACAATTAGACATAAATTGCATAAAAAAAGAAATAAGGCAAGTGCGGCGCTCAAATATTCACACAAATGTCCCTGATTTTCACAAAAAGCAGCACAAGAGACAAAAAACCTGTGTGCAGTATTGTGAGGCAGGAATTTTTTTGGTGGGTATCCCCTAAAGAAGGGGGGGGGAAGGGGGGTGCCAGTAGGGATTTATCCACTGGTATGTGCAATTACATCCCTGAAGGATAGTGTTGTAGTAGTGAAAACAAAAAATAAAGGAAAAACAATAACCAATCAATGGCCTAGTTAAAAATTAAAACAGTGTTAACCCCTAGGTTGAAAGAGGCGTATATTCAATGCCCTTCTATGGAGAGAAGGAGTGAGTTTCTATACAGCCTGCGTCCTTTTCCAAAAATGCAGTAAGAGGAGTTCCACTTCCTAAAAATCGCATCAAAGGTTATGATGCGATTTTACATCAATCAAGATGCAAAAAAGTTTAGCAAAATGAACTCCCAACCGAAAAAGTTTCAGGACGTTCACAGTCCTGAAACATTCAATGTTATAGACAGAAAATGTAGTATTAGCCCTAGGATAGGAACACTGTGTTTAGCGTTTGGCATATGTTTGGTTAAACATCACGACAAATGATTACAGCAGGTGAAGTGTTTTCCTTATAAATGTCTCAAACAATCTGAAACGTGAAAAGCATAATATATCGTGATAATGATCATAGGTAAAACAAACAGCCGGTGATCAATAATGGCATGCTGTTGAGGGTAAAAAACGGATAAATGAAATGAAAATATATAAAAAGTTTGTTCAAGATATAATTTTCGGCTGGTATAATATAGCTTTGTTCACAAGAGTCCTCAGAGGGGTGCAGTATACCACTGGGAATGCTCTGGGTTTGCGATCAGCTTAATGGATAATATACGTAAATGAAGCAAAAGATGGATACCCTTACCGGAACTGGTGGACTCACGGACCTCTCGGTGGTGAGTCAATAGGGCTTGGACCGGATACACCGGATAGAAGGTAGATGTGTTGTAGTCCGTCAAATCGGCCAAAATATTGCTCGAGGTAAGTAGGTCCACTTACCCGCCTCAAAGTGGAGTGCTGAACTGCGTTCCTATGGGGGTCCTCATCCACGGTGGTTCAAGCAAGGAGGAGAAAAACAAAGGAGGCAACTCCTCATAGTGTAAATACCAACTTTCAATTGGTGTTTATTGTTAAAAAAGTTATTTTAAAAACAATTTTCTTTGCGCAAGAATAAGTAAAAAAATCGTGGCTTAGGTAGACATCCAACCCGACATGTTTCGCCTCCTACAGGCTTCAACTGGGGTACATGTCTACCAGCCACTGTTCTACAATATATATACATTTTAGACTGTTCCTCTAAGAGGTAGCACCTGGTTTGACCCACGGCTCCTCACTTCCGGAATTGATTCGGCGTGCGTTCCAAATGATGAGGGGCGAGGGTAATAGCATCCGGACTGATCGAGTGCCAAGCCTCTATGTCACATCAGTGTATATCCAATGGGGAGAGATTAGCGAAACTGGCCAATCGAATGTTAGTGGGAGGAGTTTTACTATTACGTGCAGGATTGCGGCCATCATTGCCGTAAGGCTAATGGGTGTTCACAACAACGTCTCTTACTACGCCTGCGCGCCTCAATGGAAGGAACTGTGCCTCTACGTGCGGAAGCGCAGCCGTCATTGCCGTAAGTTTTAATGGGTGGTTACAATGGTGTTTCTTATTGCGCCTGCGCGCCTAAGCAATGGGAATCGTCATGGAAACCCATGTAAACTAAAGGGGAACGAATGTGCCCGTGTTATCACGTCACATATGATAATGACGTGTACGGATACCTCTATAGTTTTTAGACATTACTGTTTGCATTTAGTGACAGTATGTACGGTAACGCCCGTGCAACTTTATGTTAATAGTTGTCGCAGGGAAGAGGAAGAAGGCTTTCACTGAAGTGCGTTCATCTCCTTATATCCTAACTTAAAAAGTAACTATTTAAGAGGTCATCTCTATGCCATACTATGTTAATTCTAAGCCTCAAAAAAGGCACTACAAGGGATGGAGGGGTGAACCCCCATATCAGTGTAGATAATGGTGAGCCAGACCACTATATCTGATCCATATATCACCATTGTTAAGCATCATGAAAGGGGCTCCGCAAATAATATGTTCTTATGTGGGTACCGAGACGTATAGATATAAATGCAAAAAAAATTAAAGAATAAAAGGTAAGTGTAAAAATGTGAGAAAAACTTTAAAGACTCATATGAACGAGAGAAAAGTAAAGGGCAGATGTCCATATGGAGATATCCAATCATGTCATATCAGGAGGTGTCACGATTTTTTACTTTCGCCACCATCCGGAAGTGAAGGTCCATGGGCCAGTACAATATATTCACATCTTTATTAAAACATGCCCAAAATTATACAGAACAAAAAACAATTGAGATGGACATGTAGAATAGTAGACCAGAGTTTCAATCGACCGTAGTCGTGGACTATATGCACAAGAACACATGTACGTATAAATAGAAACCAGGGTGAACAATAACTGCGCTAATTATATAACAAAAATGAAAAGAACAAGCAGCCAACACAATTTGTGATCAGCAAACAAAAATAATACAAAAAACCAAGATGTGGCGCTGTGATGAAGAAAGACTTAATACAAAAAGTCTATGTGTAAAAAGCAGTAGTCCAAATATAATGATAACAGTCCATCAATCAAACATAAATGGTGCTGTGTGAAGACAAAATCTTCTATCAAAAATAGTGGTGCATATATATATCCTTCCTGGGATGAGAAGGTGGTGCATAAATCCAACTTAGAGTGTTTATATCTGCTTACCAGATAGAAGCAGAAAGAAGGCGATGTTAATCACGTGAAGTCATGAGGGAAGTGGATGAAGGTCTAATGAACCCAAAGGTGTGATCGAATCCAGTACTCATCGATGGAATATAGGAGACCAAATTTCCTCAGCCAAATGATTTCCTCAGCCAAATCAGGTGTAAACTAGAAAAGAGACTCTCCCACGGGTTGGAGGAAGAGAGTAACGACAATAGTGAAGCCCGCCAGCTGAAGTTTAACAGTTTTATTGGTAATCTACTTACATCAAAGTCAAAACATCAGGGCATGGATAAAAAACAATTCCGCATACTTGCATCAGCCCGCCTGACATGTTTCATCCTACAACGGATATCATCAGAGGCGTGGCCAATGCAGCAAGTAGGCGGATATAAATAGCAAATACCTGGGTTCAATCACTCATATGATAGGATGGTCGAACGAATAATTTAGGTGGAAGTGCAGCTGTGAATACAGGTGATCCTGATGGCCAGCTGGCATTGATGAATCAGGGAGAGGAGTCATGTCAGGTATCTCTCACACTAGTATATTCCAGACAAGAAAAACGACACCACTGACATTATTTGTCAGCGTGCATCACTAAACACAGGAGAAAAGGAAGAGTTAGATCGCGCATGCGCAGTACCGTTGTGAGAGACGGTCCGCGCATGCGCAGTCTTTGTGCGTTCCGGCGTCGGATGCTCCCAAACCACGGCATCCATAATGGATCGCAATGGGCGCGCAGGCGCACTGCACCTTCCATCCAGCAGCGGCCGCAGACGTCATATCCGGCGGCAGAACAGCCGGAAATGACGCACATCATGGTAGTGTTTGCGTTCCAGATCCAGGAAGCCAAGACTAATGGCTGGATCTAGTAAACGGAACGACAACATGGCACTTAGGCTGGCATATTAATACTTAAAGGGGCCATATTATGTAAACAACCAGTGATAGTGCTACACCAATGTGACATCCTCAGCCCTGATGTGCAAAACAACATAAAGAAAAAATATATATACACAGGCTAATCTATAGATGGAAATACATTTCACAAAAGGGAAAGGAATTCCTGATTAGCTTGAAAAAGATAAAAGAAATTATATGATGTTTGTGTACATAAAAAATATATATATGCCACATACATTCAAATTAATAAAAGGCTAAAATAGATAGTATATGCATATACCTAATCGGACGGATAATGACGCAGAGGGAAAAAAGGAGGAGGTCCTCTTGTCATTGTGCCCGATAGGCATCCTTTCCTTCCTTTTTCTCTCTTTGTATATTGAGGATGGCGGTGAGTCCAAACTCAAATATAATAAAATAAAAAATAATAAAAAATAATTAAAAAAATATATTTAATTTTTATAAAAGATATACATATATATATTTACAAATGTATATATATAAATGTATGTATATGAAAAGCCCACATATTTCCATATACATGAAATCCCCATAAAGGTGAGAATAAAAGTAGATATAAAAGATAAGCTCATAAACTTATGTGCAAAGGCGGACTCAGCCCACAAGAGACCGCCTATAAAATATGTAAGTATAAAAGTATATAAAATACATACGAGTAAACGATGATTAGCTGTTGTTGATGAAACAATTAACATCCCAATCAACATTCATGCCAAAAGGGGTGTAACACTTAAGGTCGTAGATCCATCGGGTTTCGAGTCTAGAGATCTCCCGTTTGGACATACTACCCCGCCAGTGCGGGTTAAATCTGTCTATACCTATGAACATAGTCCCTTTAGGGTTCTTATCATGGTGCTCCAAATAGTGTCTCGACACTGTATGCTTTGGAAACCCTTTTTTGATATTGGCTATGTGTTCCCCCACTCTGACATGCATGGCTCTTGTTGTGCGGCCTACGTATTGGAGGCCGCAAGGACAAACTAAGAGGTACACCACGTTTAAGGAGGTACAGGTAATAAAAGTATCTATTTCAAAGGACCTGCCCGTGGCATGAGAAGTGAAATGGCAAATCCTTCTGCTATGGTCAATGTTGATCTTACAGACGTTACAGTACCGACAAGGGTGGTAGCCTTTAGACTTCTGAAAGAAGGACACCCTGTTGGGGGCATCTAGAATGTTAGGTGCAATTTGAAGTTTCAGAGGGGGAACCCCTCTGAATATGACCTGTGGTCTCTCAGGGAGTGCTGGACCGAGAATTTTATCATTTTTCAGAACCCCCCAGTGTTTGTTCATGATTTTTTTGATGTCACGATGTTGGTGTGAGTATGTCGTAACCATAGAGAAGTTGTAATCAATCTTATTAGAGTCTGGTTCTTTTTTCTTATGAAGGATGGTCTTACGATCAATATTAGCTACATGATTGATGACCAAATTCAAATCATTCGATCGATAGCCTTTTTCGACAAATTTTTGTTTTAGGATCATCGATTGTGTAAAAAAGTCTTCTTTGAGGGTACAATTGCGCCGTAAGCGCAAAAATTGGCTCTTGGGTACGGATTTTAGCCATGACGGATGATGGCAACTGCCAAGGCCAATATATCCATTCCTATCCGTCTCTTTAAAGAAGGTGGTGGTCTTAAAGGCGCCATCTACAACCTGTATGTTAAGATCCAAAAAGTGGATTCTTTCATTACTGCTCTCATATTGCAGGACAATACCCAAGCTATTGCCGTTAAGGTGCTGCATAAACCCATCGAGGGATAACTGATCACCGTCCCACAGGAGGAGGACATCGTCTATATAGCGACCCCAGAAGATCAACTCTGGCCGTCTGTCAGCATAGACGATGTCCTCCTCCCACTTAGCCATAAATAAATTGGCCATACTGGGCGCAAATTTTGCGCCCATAGCAACGCCTCTACTTTGTAGGTAGTGGGTTCCCCCGAACCAGAAGTAATTATGAGACATGGCATAATTCAATAAAGTCAAAATAAACTCCCTCTGAGAGGGGATCAAACTACTATCTCTGGATAGAAACAACTCAACGGCTTCTAAACCGTCATGATGGGAGATAATGGTGTAAAGGGAGGCCACATCAGCAGTGACCATGATGTAACTATCCTTCCACTCCAGGACCTCCAAGGCTCTAATGACCTGGGCTGAATCTTTAATAAAAGATGGGGTACCCGTCACCAGAGGTTGTAAGAAACCATCAATATACTTTCCAACTCTTGAGGTTATAGAGTCTAATCCACTAATAATTGGTCTCCCCGGTGGATTGGTGAGACTCTTGTGGATTTTAGGGAGGAAGTACATAACTGGTTTTCTGGGTGCTGCTGGGATTAAATAGTCTCTCTCCTTCTCATTAAGGAGATTCTTTCGAAACCCCATGTCAATCAGATTAGAAAGCGCCTTTTTATATTTGAAGATGGGATCATGGTTTAATGGTGTGTACGTGTTCTTGTCAGCCAAAATTCTATTCATTTCGGCAACATAGGCACTCCTGTCCATCACTACTATACCACCCCCCTTGTCCGCAGGGCGGATAATAATGTCGTCTCTTTTTTTGAGGGTTTCAAGGCCATCTCGAAAGCGTGAGTCTTTATAACTCCGCTTAATTTTAAGATTGTCGATGTCCTTCAGGACTAGTTCTTTGAACACAGACACAGACGGGGGTATAAAACCAGGTGGATTAAAAAGTGAAGCATTGGAGAGACCAGAATGTCTCACTCCAATGTCGTCCCTGATGGCAGAGGCAGCTGTAGCTTGAGATAAAAAGTATCTTTTTATGTTAACTTTTCTAATGTACTTCTGCACATCTATGAAGGCCCCAAATTTACTTAGGGGTTTATCGGGGGCAAACTTTAATCCATGGTCTAAAACAAATTTTTCATTCTCTGTAAGGGTACTTTGACTTAAATTAAAAATCCCTGCATCTCTTATACCCTTCGCCTTTTTCGATCTACTCCTCCTCCCCCCTCTGGTCCCTCTTTTGGTTCTCCTCCTCTCATATCCTTCTGTGGGGCCTGGGGAAAAAAAGGAGTTGAGGGGGAGGATGGGCCAGGAGCAGGAGGAGGGCCTTGAGTGTATTGTTGGGGTCTCCTGGGTTGATTATGGCCAGGGCTATCCCACCCAGGTCGCCTATAGTCAGGTCTCATATTATTAGAGGTTGAGGTCGACGGGTGTTCAACTATGTAACGGTCATCGTACGCATAATTATTGTGGGCAATATAATTATCGTAGCGATTGACCAATGGTGCATAATGGTTATATACAGGTACACCCTCTGGGTACTGAGACGTTGGGTGATCATAGATTATGTGATCATCGTTCACTGATTTGTGGTTCGCTCCTCTGTATTGCGGGGGTTGGTAGGATGTCGGTTTTTTAGTGTTATTGTGTACTCTCCTCCAACTCCCTCTAGCTTTCGGTGTGCTCCCCTTCTGTGTATCTCTAATGTGATTTTGAGAGAGGGGAGCCATAGATGGTAAGGGACGTATGGCAGGTGTGGAAGGCGGTCCCGTTCCTCCTCCAACAAGAGACGCCCTCCTAACCTGCCATTTAAAGACTTGTTTAGATTTTTAGTCTTCCAAGTCTCGTATGAATTTCTTCATTTTTTTGGCTTTTTGGTCTAGATCCTCTTTTTCAAGGATCTTTTTCAGGTTATCGGATTTGGTCTTATAATCCTCCGAATCTCTGTACGGGAGAAGCTTATCCTTGACCTCTGTTATGGTCTCATCTAATTTTTGTAGCTTGGTTCGTTTCCGGGCGATCAAAAATCTCAAAAGATCGAGACCTACATCGTTAAAATACTTGAACCAGCTAGCGAGGTCAGTTTCATCTTCTTGGGGTGTGATTTCAAATCTGAGGCTCCTGGGAACCATGCCATCCTCGAGATATTTCTCAAGTAGGCCGACATCCCAATACCCATGAACCTCAGATATCATTAGGTTTTTAAGTCGAACAAAAAGACCTCCTATGTCTAGATTTTGTTGAACCTCTACATTGTTGAACACATCTTTGAGATTCAAAGACCGTTGTGACGGACCTAGCCGGGACACGGGCTGTTGGAGGGGACTGAGTGCGAGCCTGTTGCCTTGCGACTATGGGCCCTGGCATTTGGGGGAACAGTGCTCTTTGAGCTGCAAGCCTGGGACCCCTGAGCTGGTGATACTTGGATTCAGGTCCATGCTGGCCCCCCAATACACATAGAATCTGTATGTGTATTTGGCATATTAGCAAGAGACGCTAATGTCATGAGTCATGAACTCCAGCCACCTGTCTGTTGGGTTAATGAGTATAGTCTGGCTTGTAGAAGCTTTTCACCTATTGTTGTGTGTGCTAATTAACCCTGCAATTGAATGAAGGAGTCCAGTGTTTATTAAGATAATTAGCTCATGCTAATTAGGTTAGGTGTGAGTCATCTAGCTGTATATAAGTGTGACATGTCAAATAAAGATTCATTCCTGATGTAGCCTACACTTGTGTTGTCTGGTGACTGGCTGAGCTAATGGGTCTTGGATTGTGTGGTACCGGACAGAGGAAGCAGTTACGGCGGACATCTTGGGTACGAGGTCCGTCACAACCGTGAATTACGAAAATCAAAAACATCCATGTTAGTGAAAACAAGAAGTTAAATTCTATGGCAAATAAAAAGCAGCTGTTATTAAAATCAAAAATAGAAATAGAAACCAGGGTGAACAATAACTGCGCTAATTATATAACAAAAATGAAAAGAACAAGCAGCCAACACAATTTGTGATCAGCAAACAAAAATAATACAAAAAACCAAGATGTGGCGCTGTGATGAAGAAAGACTTAATACAAAAAGTCTATGTGTAAAAAGCAGTAGTCCAAATATAATGATAACAGTCCATCAATCAAACATAAATGGTGCTTGTGAAGACAAAATCTTCTATCAAAAATAGTGGTGCATATATATATCCTTCCTGGGATGAGAAGGTGGTGCATAAATCCAACTTAGAGTGTTTATATCTGCTTACCAGATAGAAGCAGAAAGAAGGCGATGTTAATCACGTGAAGTCATGAGGGAAGTGGATGAAGGTCTAATGAACCCAAAGGTGTGATCGAATCCAGTACTCATCGATGGAATATAGGAGACCAAATTTCCTCAGCCAAATGATTTCCTCAGCCAAATCAGGTGTAAACTAGAAAAGAGACTCTCCCACGGGTTGGAGGAAGAGAGTAACGACAATAGTGAAGCCCGCCAGCTGAAGTTTAACAGTTTTATTGGTAATCTACTTACATCAAAGTCAAAACATCAGGGCATGGATAAAAAACAATTCCGCATACTTGCATCAGCCCGCCTGACATGTTTCATCCTACAACGGATATCATCAGAGGCGTGGCCAATGCAGCAAGTAGGCGGATATAAATAGCAAATACCTGGGTTCAATCACTCATATGATAGGATGGTCGAACGAATAATTTAGGTGGAAGTGCAGCTGTGAATACAGGTGATCCTGATGGGCAGCTGGCATTGATGAATCAGGGAGAGGAGTCATGTCAGGTATCTCTCACACTAGTATATTCCAGACAAGAAAAACGACACCACTGACATTATTTTTCAGCGTGCATCACTAAACACAGGAGAAAAGGAAGAGTTAGATCGCGCATGCGCAGTACCGTTGTGAGAGACGGTCCGCGCATGCGCAGTCTTTGTGCGTTCCGGCGTCGGATGCTCCCAAACCACGGCATCCATAATGGATCGCAATGGGCGCGCAGGCGCACTGCACCTTCCGTCCAGCAGCGGCCGCAGACGTCATGTCCGGCGGCAGAACAGCCGGAAATGACGCACATCATGGTAGTGTTTGCGTTCCAGATCCAGGAAGCCAAGACTAATGGCTGGATCTAGTAAACGGAACGACAACATGGCACTTAGGCTGGCATATTAATACTTAAAGGGGCCATATTATGTAAACAACCAGTGATAGTGCTACACCAATGTGACATCCTCAGCCCTGATGTGCAAAACAACATAAAGAAAAAATATATATACACAGGCTAATCTATAGATGGAAATACATTTCACAAAAGGGAAAGGAATTCCTGATTAGCTTGAAAAAGATAAAAGAAATTATATGATGTTTGTGTACATAAAAAATATATATATGCCACATACATTCAAATTAATAAAAGGCTAAAATAGATAGTATATGCATATACCTAATCGGACGGATAATGACGCAGAGGGAAAAAAGGAGGAGGTCCTCTTGTCATTGTGCCCGATAGGCATCCTTTCCTTCCTTTTTCTCTCTTTGTATATTGAGGATGGCGGTGAGTCCAAACTCAAATATAATAAAATAAAAAATAATAAAAAATAATTAAAAAAATATATTTAATTTTTATAAAAGATATACATATATATATTTACAAATGTATATATATATAAATGTATGTATATGAAAAGCCCACATATTTCCATATACATGAAATCCCCATAAAGGTGAGAATAAAAGTAGATATAAAAGATAAGCTCATAAACTTATGTGCAAAGGCGGACTCAGCCCACAAGAGACCGCCTATAAAATATGTAAGTATAAAAGTATATAAAATACATACGAGTAAACGATGATTAGCTGTTGTTGATGAAACAATTAACATCCCAATCAACATTCATGCCAAAAGGGGTGTAACACTTAAGGTCGTAGATCCATCGGGTTTCGAGTCTAGAGATCTCCCGTTTGGACATACTACCCCGCCAGTGCGGGTTAAATCTGTCTATACCTATGAACATAGTCCCTTTAGGGTTCTTATCATGGTGCTCCAAATAGTGTCTCGACACTGTATGCTTTGGAAACCCTTTTTTGATATTGGCTATGTGTTCCCCCACTCTGACATGCATGGCTCTTGTTGTGCGGCCTACGTATTGGAGGCCGCAAGGACAAACTAAGAGGTACACCACGTTTAAGGAGGTACAGGTAATAAAAGTATCTATTTCAAAGGACCTGCCCGTGGCATGAGAAGTGAAATGGCAAATCCTTCTGCTATGGTCAATGTTGATCTTACAGACGTTACAGTACCGACAAGGGTGGTAGCCTTTAGACTTCTGAAAGAAGGACACCCTGTTGGGGGCATCTAGAATGTTAGGTGCAATTTGAAGTTTCAGAGGGGGAACCCCTCTGAATATGACCTGTGGTCTCTCAGGGAGTGCTGGACCGAGAATTTTATCATTTTTCAGAACCCCCCAGTGTTTGTTCATGATTTTTTTGATGTCACGATGTTGGTGTGAGTATGTCGTAACCATAGAGAAGTTGTAATCAATCTTATTAGAGTCTGGTTCTTTTTTCTTATGAAGGATGGTCTTACGATCAATATTAGCTACATGATTGATGACCAAATTCAAATCATTCGATCGATAGCCTTTTTCGACAAATTTTTGTTTTAGGATCATCGATTGTGTAAAAAAGTCTTCTTTGAGGGTACAATTGCGCCGTAAGCGCAAAAATTGGCTCTTGGGTACGGATTTTAGCCATGACGGATGATGGCAACTGCCAAGGCCAATATATCCATTCCTATCCGTCTCTTTAAAGAAGGTGGTGGTCTTAAAGGCGCCATCTACAACCTGTATGTTAAGATCCAAAAAGTGGATTCTTTCATTACTGCTCTCATATTGCAGGACAATACCCAAGCTATTGCCATTAAGGTGCTGCATAAACCCATCGAGGGATAACTGATCACCGTCCCACAGGAGGAGGACATCGTCTATATAGCGACCCCAGAAGATCAACTCTGGCCGTCTGTCAGCATAGACGATGTCCTCCTCCCACTTAGCCATAAATAAATTGGCCATACTGGGCGCAAATTTTGCGCCCATAGCAACGCCTCTACTTTGTAGGTAGTGGGTTCCCCCGAACCAGAAGTAATTATGAGACATGGCATAATTCAATAAAGTCAAAATAAACTCCCTCTGAGAGGGGATCAAACTACTATCTCTGGATAGAAACAACTCAACGGCTTCTAAACCGTCATGATGGGAGATAATGGTGTAAAGGGAGGCCACATCAGCAGTGACCATGATGTAACTATCCTTCCACTCCAGGACCTCCAAGGCTCTAATGACCTGGGCTGAATCTTTAATAAAAGACCATCCTTCATAAAAAAGAACCAGACTCTAATAAGATTGATTACAACTTCTCTATGGTTACGACATACTCACACCAACATCGTGACATCAAAAAAATCATGAACAAACACTGGGGGGTTCTGAAAAATGATAAAATTCTCGGTCCAGCACTCCCTGAGAGACCACAGGTCATATTCAGAGGGGTTCCCCCTCTGAAACTTCAAATTGCACCTAACATTCTAGATGCCCCCAACAGGGTGTCCTTCTTTCAGAAGTCTAAAGGCTACCACCCTTGTCGGTACTGTAACGTCTGTAAGATCAACATTGACCATAGCAGAAGGATTTGCCATTTCACTTCTCATGCCACGGGCAGGTCCTTTGAAATAGATACTTTTATTACCTGTACCTCCTTAAACGTGGTGTACCTCTTAGTTTGTCCTTGCGGCCTCCAATACGTAGGCCGCACAACAAGAGCCATGCATGTCAGAGTGGGGGAACACATAGCCAATATCAAAAAAGGGTTTCCAAAGCATACAGTGTCGAGACACTATTTGGAGCACCATGATAAGAACCCTAAAGGGACTATGTTCATAGGTATAGACAGATTTAACCCGCACTGGCGGGGTAGTATGTCCAAACGGGAGATCTCTAGACTCGAAACCCGATGGATCTACGACCTTAAGTGTTACACCCCTTTTGGCATGAATGTTGATTGGGATGTTAATTGTTTCATCAACAACAGCTAATCATCGTTTACTCGTATGTATTTTATATACTTTTATACTTACATATTTTATAGGCGGTCTCTTGTGGGCTGAGTCCGCCTTTGCACATAAGTTTATGAGCTTATCTTTTATATCTACTTTTATTCTCACCTTTATGGGGATTTCATGTATATGGAAATATGTGGGCTTTTCATATACATACATTTATATATATACATTTGTAAATATATATATGTATATCTTTTATAAAAATTAAATATATTTTTTTAATTATTTTTTATTATTTTTTATTTTATTATATTTGAGTTTGGACTCACCGCCATCCTCAATATACAAAGAGAGAAAAAGGAAGGAAAGGATGCCTATCGGGCACAATGACAAGAGGACCTCCTCCTTTTTTCCCTCTGCGTCATTATCCGTCCGATTAGGTATATGCATATACTATCTATTTTAGCCTTTTATTAATTTGAATGTATGTGGCATATATATATTTTTTATGTACACAAACATCATATAATTTCTTTTATCTTTTTCAAGCTAATCAGGAATTCCTTTCCCTTTTGTGAAATGTATTTCCATCTATAGATTAGCCTGTGTATATATATTTTTTCTTTATGTTGTTTTGCACATCAGGGCTGAGGATGTCACATTGGTGTAGCACTATCACTGGTTGTTTACATAATATGGCCCCTTTAAGTATTAATATGCCAGCCTAAGTGCCATGTTGTCGTTCCGTTTACTAGATCCAGCCATTAGTCTTGGCTTCCTGGATCTGGAACGCAATGTCAGGAACGGTGCTATTACTTGGATCGCCTGCTGGTGTCACTGTTTCCTTTGGCATCAAAGGGTGCAGTTCTGGTGGCCACCAGCAGGGGTCTCCCAGCCGATGGACATTGTCAGGAATGGTGTTATTACCTGGATCGCCTGGTGGTGTCACTATTTCCTTCGACACCAAAGGGTGCAGTTCTGGTGGCCACCAGCGGGGGTCTCCCAGCAGACGGACATGCCAGCAACCTAGCTGCACCTGTTGTGGATTTGCAGACTATATAAGCCTGTCCCTCACTGAAGCTCAGTGCTTCAGTATTCCTTTCTGTAGCCCTGTCTTGCCTGTCTGAAACCTGATCCTGATCCTGGACCTGAAACCTGTACCTGTACCTGTACCTGTAACCTGACCCATTATCTGCTTCCTGCCCTGTCCTGGATGTTGTCCCCCTTACCTGGTTCCTGAGACCCGTCCCCTGTCTCCTGCCTTGATGTTCCCTTGCTTCCTGTTTCCCCCTTGGTCTCTCCTCCCTGCCTTGTATATATATATGTTCCATTGCTTTGAGGGTATTGTTAGCTAGTTAGTTAGATTAGGGTTTGGGGGTTTGCTGTGTTATTTGTGTTCTTGCTTGTTTGTGGTTGCTGTGTTCACGTGTGCCTTTATTATTAATAAATATATCTTTATCACTACCTTTTGGAGCCTGATTCCTTTAGTGCAGCCCATCGATCTGTTCACCTGTGTTGGATGCCTGTGTTTAGGCTCCATCCCTAACAGAATACTGAAGCCATACTAACAGATCGGCTGCACTTGGGAATTGGGTCTGGACACTTGCTTTTGTCAAGGAAGATGCAGCTGGAAGATATTTTGTATCTTTCACTCCTGGCATTGGAAGAAAGAGATCTTTGTTATCAGACTTTGGGTGGCTATACTAGGGAGCAACTACTGGAGTGCAACCGTATAGTCCATGCTTTTGTTGATCAGGGCCATTTTCTTTTTGAGGACGTGCAGCCCCTGATCCAGATTTGTGCCGAGCTGGCCCTACCCTGTATTCCTGAGGGCCGTGATGATTTCACTCCCCCTTTTGATATGAATCAGGTTGTATCCCTAGTATGGCTTTTTGAAGATGATCCCGACGACTTTTTTGAGCACTACTCTGGCTGCTCCCCACAGGTGATTTCTGAATGCATTGTGTCTGCGCAGTCTTTTGTTAGACAGGGAAACTTGAATTCACAATTTGTACAACCCATACTTTCAGCATGGTCTGGCATGATGCAATTAGCCCCAGCCAAACAAACCACTTCTGCCATCAGACACCAGCCTACCCAAATGTATGTTTCCCCATCACCCATACCAAACCCTGTTGCCACCCAGTATACATTGCTCCCAACCAAATATTCATATCCGGTCTCCTCTCCCTGTACCTATCCTGCATACAACTCCCCTACCTCTTCTCTGCCAAATCCCAACACTCCTTTCCTGTCTGCTGCACCCCCAACCTACAAAGCTTCAGCGACCAAGTCAAAGAAAAAATGAAAGTTCTTCCCGACCAAGACGATCCTGCCAGTAACCCAATCTGCCTCCACACCCACTAATCTGTCCCAGCCTGAATCACCAGAGTTCCAGCCGGAGGTGCCAGCAATCCAACCTGAAGAGCCAGTACTAGCCTGCCAGCCTGATGTCCTGGTGCCAGCCCTCCAGCCTGATGTTCCAGCCTTCCAGCCTGATGTCCTAGCCTTCCAGCCTGATGTCCCAGCCTTCCAGTCTGATGTCCTGGTGCCAGCCCTCCAGCCTGACGTTCCAGCCTTCCAGTCTGATGTCCTAGCCTTCCAGCCTGACGTCCCAGCCTTCCAGTCTGATGTTCCGATGCCAGCCTTCCAGCCTGATGTTCCAGCCTTCCAGCCTGATGTTCCAGCCTTCCAGCCTGATGTTCCAGCCTTCCAGCCTGATGTTCCAGCCCTCAAGCCTGATGTCCCAGCCTTCCAGTCTGATGTCCTGGTGCCGGCCTTCCAGCCTGATGTCTCAGCTTCCCAGTCTGATGACCCGCTGCCAGTTTTCCAGTCTGATGACCCGCTGCCAGTTTTCCAGTCTGATGACCCGCTGCCAGTTTTCCAGTCTGATGACCCGCTGCCAGTTTTCCAGTCTGATGACCCGCTGCCAGTTTTCCAGTCTGATGACCCGCTGCCAGTTTTCCAGTCTGATGACCCGCTGCCAGTTTTCCAGTCTGATGACCCGCTGCCAGTTTTCCAGTCTGATGACCCGCTGCCAGTTTTCCAGTCTGATGACCCGCTGCCAGTTTTCCAGTCTGATGACCCGCTGCCAGTTTTCCAGTCTGATGACCCGCTGCCAGTTTTCCAGTCTGATGACCCGCTGCCAGTTTTCCAGTCTGATGACCCGCTGCCAGTTTTTCCAGTCTGATGACCCGCTGCCAGTTTTCCAGTCTGATGACCCGCTGCCAGTTTTCCAGTCTGATGACCCGCTGCCAGTTCTCCAGTCTGATGACCCGCTGCCTGCCTTCCATCCTGATGTGCCCGTGTCTGCTGCCCAGCCTGATGTGCCCGTGTCTGCTGCCCAGCCTGATGTGCCCGTGTCTGCTGCCCAGCCCAAAGTGTTCCTGTCTGCTGCCCAGCCCGAAGCGTTCCTGTCTGCTGCCCAGCCCGAAGTGTTCCTGTCTGCTGCCCAGCCCGAAGTGTTCCTGTCTGCTGCCCAGCCCGAAGTGTTCCTGTCTGCTGCCCAGCCCGAAGTGTCCCTGTCTGCTGCCCAGCCTGATGTGCCTGTTCCTGCTGCCCAGCTTGATGTGCCTGTTCCTGCTGCCCAGCTTGATGTGCCTGTTCCTGCTGCCCAGCTTGATGTGCCTGTTCCTGCTGCCCAGCTTGATGTGCCTGTTCCTGCTGCCCAGCTTGATGTGCCTGTTCCTGCTGCCCAGCTTGATGTGCCTGTTCCTGCTGCCCAGCTTGATGTGCCTGTTCCTGCTGCCCAGCTTGATGTGCCTGTTCCTGCTGCCCAGCTTGATGTGCCTGTTCCTGCTGCCCAGCTTGATGTGCCTGTTCCTGCTGCCCAGCTTGATGTGCCCGTGCCCGCTGCCCAGCTTGATGTGCCCGCTGCCCAGCTTGATGTGCCCGTGCCCGCTGCCCAGCTTGATGTGCCCGTACCCGCTGCCCAGCTTGATGTGCCCGTACCCGCTGCCCAGCTTGATGTGCCTGTGCCCGCTGCCCAGCTTGATGTGCCCGCTGCCCAGCTTGATGTGCCCGTGCCCGCTGCCCAGCTTGATGTGCCCGCTGCCCAGCTTGATGTGCCCGTGCCCGCTGCCCAGCTTGATGTGCCTGTGCCCGCTGCCCAGCTTGATGTGCCCGCTGCCCAGCTTGATGTGCCCGCTGCCCAGCTTGATGTGCCCGTGCCCGCTGCCCAGCCTGAGGTGTTCCTGTCTGCTGCCCAGCCTGATGAGTTCCTGTCTGCTGTCCAGCCTGATGAGTTCCTGTCTGCTGCCCAGCCTGATGAGTTCCTGTCTGCTACCCAGCCTGATGAGTTCCTGTCTGCTGCCCAGCCTGATGAGTTCCTGTCTGCTGCCCTGCCTGATGAGTTCCTGTCTGCTGCCCAGCCTGATGAGTTCCTGTCTGCTGCCCGGCCTGATGAGTTCCTGTCTGCTGCCCGGCCTGATGAGTTCCTGTCTGCTGCCCGGCCTGATGGGTTCCTGTCCGCTGCCCAGCCTGATGGGTTCCTGTCCGCTGCCCAGCCTGATGGGTTCCTGTCCGCTGCCCAGCCTGATGGGTTCCTGTCCGCTGCCCAGCCTGATGGGTTCCTGTCCGCTGCCCAGCCTGATGAGTTCCTGTCCGCTGCCCAGCCTGATGAGTTCCTGTCCGCTGCCCAGCCTGATGAGTTCCTGTCCGCTGCCCAGCCTGATGAGTTCCTGTCCGCTGCCCAGCTTGATGAGTTCCTGTCCGCTGCCCAGCCCGATGAGTTCCTGTCCGCTGCCCAGCCTGATGAGTTCCTGTCCGCTGCCCAGCCTGATGAGTTCCTGTCCGCTGCCCAGCCTGATGAGTTCCTGTCCGCTACCCAGCCTGATGACCCGGAGCCTGCTGCCCTGTCTGTTTTTATTTCCAGATCTAAACTTCCAGACCCTGGTGGTGGGGTACATGCCCCATTGTCGGACTCGGGTGGCATGCCTCCTAGTAGGTTAAGAGACTCTGGCCAGAGAGCGCAAGGAGGTCTGCCGTCACAGAGAAGACTTTTTTGGACTCTTCCACTTTTACACGCACTGCCAGATCTAGGACAGAATGGAGTGTCCAGAGGCCACTCCTTAGGGGGGGGAACTGTCAGGAACGGTGCTATTACTTGGATCGCCTGCTGGTGTCACTGTTTCCTTTGGCATCAAAGGGTGCAGTTCTGGTGGCCACCAGCAGGGGTCTCCCAGCCGATGGACATTGTCAGGAATGGTGTTATTACCTGGATCGCCTGGTGGTGTCACTATTTCCTTCGACACCAAAGGGTGCAGTTCTGGTGGCCACCAGCGGGGGTCTCCCAGCAGACGGACATGCCAGCAACCTAGCTGCACCTGTTGTGGATTTGCAGACTATATAAGCCTGTCCCTCACTGAAGCTCAGTGCTTCAGTATTCCTTTCTGTAGCCCTGTCTTGCCTGTCTGAAACCTGATCCTGATCCTGGACCTGAAACCTGTACCTGTACCTGTACCTGTACCTGTAACCTGACCCATTATCTGCTTCCTGCCCTGTCCTGGATGTTGTCCCCCTTACCTGGTTCCTGAGACCCGTCCCCTGTCTCCTGCCTTGATGTTCCCTTGCTTCCTGTTTCCCCCTTGGTCTCTCCTCCCTGCCTTGTATATATATATGTTCCATTGCTTTGAGGGTATTGTTAGCTAGTTAGTTAGATTAGGGTTTGGGGGTTTGCTGTGTTATTTGTGTTCTTGCTTGTTTGTGGTTGCTGTGTTCACGTGTGCCTTTATTATTAATAAATATATCTTTATCACTACCTTTTGGAGCCTGATTCCTTTAGTGCAGCCCATCGATCTGTTCACCTGTGTTGGATGCCTGTGTTTAGGCTCCATCCCTAACACGCAAACACTACCATGATGTGCGTCATTTCCGGCTGTTCTGCCGCCGGACATGACGTCTGCGGCCGCTGCTGGATGGAAGGTGCAGTGCGCCTGCGCGCCCATTGCGATCCATTATGGATGCCGTGGTTTGGGAGCATCCGACGCCGGAACGCACAAAGACTGCGCATGCGCGGACCGTCTCTCACAACGGTACTGCGCATGCGCGATCTAACTCTTCCTTTTCTCCTGTGTTTAGTGATGCACGCTGACAAATAATGTCAGTGGTGTCGTTTTTCTTGTCTGGAATATACTAGTGTGAGAGATACCTGACATGACTCCTCTCCCTGATTCATCAATGCCAGCTGGCCATCAGGATCACCTGTATTCACAGCTGCACTTCCACCTAAATTATTCGTTCGACCATCCTATCATATGAGTGATTGAACCCAGGTATTTGCTATTTATATCCGCCTACTTGCTGCATTGGCCACGCCTCTGATGATATCCGTTGTAGGATGAAACATGTCAGGCGGGCTGATGCAAGTATGCGGAATTGTTTTTTATCCATGCCCTGATGTTTTGACTTTGATGTAAGTAGATTACCAATAAAACTGTTAAACTTCAGCTGGCGGGCTTCACTATTGTCGTTACTCTCTTCCTCCAACCCGTGGGAGAGTCTCTTTTCTAGTTTACACCTGATTTGGCTGAGGAAATCATTTGGCTGAGGAAATTTGGTCTCCTATATTCCATCGATGAGTACTGGATTCGATCACACCTTTGGGTTCATTAGACCTTCATCCACTTCCCTCATGACTTCACGTGATTAACATCGCCTTCTTTCTGCTTCTATCTGGTAAGCAGATATAAACACTCTAAGTTGGATTTATGCACCACCTTCTCATCCCAGGAAGGATATATATATGCACCACTATTTTTGATAGAAGATTTTGTCTTCACACAGCACCATTTATGTTTGATTGATGGACTGTTATCATTATATTTGGACTACTGCTTTTTACACATAGACTTTTTGTATTAAGTCTTTCTTCATCACAGCGCCACATCTTGGTTTTTTGTATTATTTTTGTTTGCTGATCACAAATTGTGTTGGCTGCTTGTTCTTTTCATTTTTGTTATATAATTAGCGCAGTTATTGTTCACCCTGGTTTCTATTTCTATTTTTGATTTTAATAACAGCTGCTTTTTATTTGCCATAGAATTTAACTTCTTGTTTTCACTAACATGGATGTTTTTGATTTTCGTAATTCACGGTCTTTGAATCTCAAAGATGTGTTCAACAATGTAGAGGTTCAACAAAATCTAGACATAGGAGGTCTTTTTGTTCGACTTAAAAACCTAATGATATCTGAGGTTCATGGGTATTGGGATGTCGGCCTACTTGAGAAATATCTCGAGGATGGCATGGTTCCCAGGAGCCTCAGATTTGAAATCACACCCCAAGAAGATGAAACTGACCTCGCTAGCTGGTTCAAGTATTTTAACGATGTAGGTCTCGATCTTTTGAGATTTTTGATCGCCCGGAAACGAACCAAGCTACAAAAATTAGATGAGACCATAACAGAGGTCAAGGATAAGCTTCTCCCGTACAGAGATTCGGAGGATTATAAGACCAAATCCGATAACCTGAAAAAGATCCTTGAAAAAGAGGATCTAGACCAAAAAGCCAAAAAAATGAAGAAATTCATACGAGACTTGGAAGACTATAAATCTAAACAAGTCTTTAAATGGCAGGTTAGGAGGGCGTCTCTTGTTGGAGGAGGAACGGGACCGCCTTCCACACCTGCCATACGTCCCTTACCATCTATGGCTCCCCTCTCTCAAAATCACATTAGAGATACACAGAAGGGGAGCACACCGAAAGCTAGAGGGAGTTGGAGGAGAGTACACAATAACACTAAAAAACCGACATCCTACCAACCCCCGCAATACAGAGGAGCGAACCACAAATCAGTGAACGATGATCACATAATCTATGATCACCCAACGTCTCAGTACCCAGAGGGTGTACCTGTATATAACCATTATGCACCATTGGTCAATCGCTACGATAATTATATTGCCCACAATAATTATGCGTACGATGACCGTTACATAGTTGAACACCCGTCGACCTCAACCTCTAATAATATGAGACCTGACTATAGGCGACCTGGGTGGGATAGCCCTGGCCATAATCAACCCAGGAGACCCCAACAATACACTCAAGGCCCTCCTCCTGCTCCTGGCCCATCCTTCCCCTCAACTCCTTTTTTTCCCCAGGCCCCACAGAAGGATATGAGAGGAGGAGAACCAAAAGAGGGACCAGAGGGGGGAGGAGGAGTAGATCGAAAAAGGCGAAGGGTATAAGAGATGCAGGGATTTTTAATTTAAGTCAAAGTACCCTTACAGAGAATGAAAAATTTGTTTTAGACCATGGATTAAAGTTTGCCCCCGATAAACCCCTAAGTAAATTTGGGGCCTTCATAGATGTGCAGAAGTACATTAGAAAAGTTAACATAAAAAGATACTTTTTATCTCAAGCTACAGCTGCCTCTGCCATCAGGGACGACATTGGAGTGAGACATTCTGGTCTCTCCAATGCTTCACTTTTTAATCCACCTGGTTTTATACCCCCGTCTGTGTCTGTGTTCAAAGAACTAGTCCTGAAGGACATCGACAATCTTAAAATTAAGCGGAGTTATAAAGACTCACGCTTTCGAGATGGCCTTGAAACCCTCAAAAAAAGAGACGACATTATTATCCGCCCTGCGGACAAGGGGGGTGGTATAGTAGTGATGGACAGGAGTGCCTATGTTGCCGAAATGAATAGAATTTTGGCTGACAAGAACACGTACACACCATTAAACCATGATCCCATCTTCAAATATAAAAAGGCGCTTTCTAATCTGATTGACATGGGGTTTCGAAAGAATCTCCTTAATGAGAAGGAGAGAGACTATTTAATCCCAGCAGCACCCAGAAAACCAGTTATGTACTTCCTCCCTAAAATCCACAAGAGTCTCACCAATCCACCGGGGAGACCAATTATTAGTGGATTAGACTCTATAACCTCAAGAGTTGGAAAGTATATTGATGGTTTCTTACAACCTCTGGTGACGGGTACCCCATCTTTTATTAAAGATTCAGCCCAGGTCATTAGAGCCTTGGAGGTCCTGGAGTGGAAGGATAGTTACATCATGGTCACTGCTGATGTGGCCTCCCTTTACACCATTATCTCCCATCATGACGGTTTAGAAGCCGTTGAGTTGTTTCTATCCAGAGATAGTAGTTTGATCCCCTCTCAGAGGGAGTTTATTTTGACTTTATTGAATTATGCCATGTCTCATAATTACTTCTGGTTCGGGGGAACCCACTACCTACAAAGTAGAGGCGTTGCTATGGGCGCAAAATTTGCGCCCAGTATGGCCAATTTATTTATGGCTAAGTGGGAGGAGGACATCGTCTATGCTGACAGACGGCCAGAGTTGATCTTCTGGGGTCGCTATATAGACGATGTCCTCCTCCTGTGGGACGGTGATCAGTTATCCCTCGATGGGTTTATGCAGCACCTTAACGGCAATAGCTTGGGTATTGTCCTGCAATATGAGAGCAGTAATGAAAGAATCCACTTTTTGGATCTTAACATACAGGTTGTAGATGGCGCCTTTAAGACCACCACCTTCTTTAAAGAGACGGATAGGAATGGATATATTGGCCTTGGCAGTTGCCATCATCCGTCATGGCTAAAATCCGTACCCAAGAGCCAATTTTTGCGCTTACGGCGCAATTGTACCCTCAAAGAAGACTTTTTTACACAATCGATGATCCTAAAACAAAAATTTGTCGAAAAAGGCTATCGATCGAATGATTTGAATTTGGTCATCAATCATGTAGCTAATATTGATCGTAAGACCATCCTTCATAAGAAAAAAGAACCAGACTCTAATAAGATTGATTACAACTTCTCTATGGTTACGACATACTCACACCAACATCGTGACATCAAAAAAATCATGAACAAACACTGGGGGGTTCTGAAAAATGATAAAATTCTCGGTCCAGCACTCCCTGAGAGACCACAGGTCATATTCAGAGGGGTTCCCCCTCTGAAACTTCAAATTGCACCTAACATTCTAGATGCCCCCAACAGGGTGTCCTTCTTTCAGAAGTCTAAAGGCTACCACCCTTGTCGGTACTGTAACGTCTGTAAGATCAACATTGACCATAGCAGAAGGATTTGCCATTTCACTTCTCATGCCACGGGCAGGTCCTTTGAAATAGATACTTTTATTACCTGTACCTCCTTAAACGTGGTGTACCTCTTAGTTTGTCCTTGCGGCCTCCAATACGTAGGCCGCACAACAAGAGCCATGCATGTCAGAGTGGGGGAACACATAGCCAATATCAAAAAAGGGTTTCCAAAGCATACAGTGTCGAGACACTATTTGGAGCACCATGATAAGAACCCTAAAGGGACTATGTTCATAGGTATAGACAGATTTAACCCGCACTGGCGGGGTAGTATGTCCAAACGGGAGATCTCTAGACTCGAAACCCGATGGATCTACGACCTTAAGTGTTACACCCCTTTTGGCATGAATGTTGATTGGGATGTTAATTGTTTCATCAACAACAGCTAATCATCGTTTACTCGTATGTATTTTATATACTTTTATACTTACATATTTTATAGGCGGTCTCTTGTGGGCTGAGTCCGCCTTTGCACATAAGTTTATGAGCTTATCTTTTATATCTACTTTTATTCTCACCTTTATGGGGATTTCATGTATATGGAAATATGTGGGCTTTTCATATACATACATTTATATATATACATTTGTAAATATATATATGTATATCTTTTATAAAAATTAAATATATTTTTTTAATTATTTTTTATTATTTTTTATTTTATTATATTTGAGTTTGGACTCACCGCCATCCTCAATATACAAAGAGAGAAAAAGGAAGGAAAGGATGCCTATCGGGCACAATGACAAGAGGACCTCCTCCTTTTTTCCCTCTGCGTCATTATCCGTCCGATTAGGTATATGCATATACTATCTATTTTAGCCTTTTATTAATTTGAATGTATGTGGCATATATATATTTTTTATGTACACAAACATCATATAATTTCTTTTATCTTTTTCAAGCTAATCAGGAATTCCTTTCCCTTTTGTGAAATGTATTTCCATCTATAGATTAGCCTGTGTATATATATTTTTTCTTTATGTTGTTTTGCACATCAGGGCTGAGGATGTCACATTGGTGTAGCACTATCACTGGTTGTTTACATAATATGGCCCCTTTAAGTATTAATATGCCAGCCTAAGTGCCATGTTGTCGTTCCGTTTACTAGATCCAGCCATTAGTCTTGGCTTCCTGGATCTGGAACGCAAACACTACCATGATGTGCGTCATTTCCGGCTGTTCTGCCGCCGGACATGACGTCTGCGGCCGCTGCTGGATGGAAGGTGCAGTGCGCCTGCGCGCCCATTGCGATCCATTATGGATGCCGTGGTTTGGGAGCATCCGACGCCGGAACGCACAAAGACTGCGCATGCGCGGACCGTCTCTCACAACGGTACTGCGCATGCGCGATCTAACTCTTCCTTTTCTCCTGTGTTTAGTGATGCACGCTGACAAATAATGTCAGTGGTGTCGTTTTTCTTGTCTGGAATATACTAGTGTGAGAGATACCTGACATGACTCCTCTCCCTGATTCATCAATGCCAGCTGGCCATCAGGATCACCTGTATTCACAGCTGCACTTCCACCTAAATTATTCGTTCGACCATCCTATCATATGAGTGATTGAACCCAGGTATTTGCTATTTATATCCGCCTACTTGCTGCATTGGCCACGCCTCTGATGATATCCGTTGTAGGATGAAACATGTCAGGCGGGATGATGCAAGTATGCGGAATTGTTTTTTATCCATGCCCTGATGTTTTGACTTTGATGTAAGTAGATTACCAATAAAACTGTTAAACTTCAGCTGGCGGGCTTCACTATTGTCGTTACTCTCTTCCTCCAACCCGTGGGAGAGTCTCTTTTCTAGTTTACACCTGATTTGGCTGAGGAAATCATTTGGCTGAGGAAATTTGGTCTCCTATATTCCATCGATGAGTACTGGATTCGATCACACCTTTGGGTTCATTAGACCTTCATCCACTTCCCTCATGACTTCACGTGATTAACATCGCCTTCTTTCTGCTTCTATCTGGTAAGCAGATATAAACACTCTAAGTTGGATTTATGCACCACCTTCTCATCCCAGGAAGGATATATATATGCACCACTATTTTTGATAGAAGATTTTGTCTTCACACAGCACCATTTATGTTTGATTGATGGACTGTTATCATTATATTTGGACTACTGCTTTTTACACATAGACTTTTTGTATTAAGTCTTTCTTCATCACAGCGCCACATCTTGGTTACATGTACATATAAGCATATGTCTGCAAATGCACATGTATTTATTGTGCAGAAACAGTGGACTGGGCAGGAGGATTGGCTGTGTTCAAGATCTGTTTATAAAGGCATTGACATCCCATTCTATATTGAGGCCATGAGGCGCATAACTCTTTAATGAGTATATCCAAAAAGTCTCAAGTTTGGATACACCCCTAAGGCTTGACTCACCCCTCCAGTGGGGGACAAATTTATCTATTATCTGAAACTTAGTCCCTTTGGGGTCTCTATTATGGTACAAGCGATAATGTTTGGGGACATTATGGTCAATGCGGCCCTTTTTAATACCAGCAATGTGCTCATTACATCTCACAGCGAAAGTGCGGATGGTTCTGCCTACGTATTGTTTGCCACAAGGGCATGTGATGAGATAAACGATATACCGTGTTTGGCAGGTAAGTAGATGTTTCATTTTATATTCCTTCCCCGTGACGCTAGATGTAAAAGTTTCAGTTTTTTTCCGGCCATAAACATTATGGAGGCACACGTTACATCTGCGGCAAGGGAAGAAACCCTTCATATTATGAAAAAAGGAAGGGATAGTGGGGGGGTCTGGTACGCTGGGGGCTACCTGTCTTCCCAAAGATGGGGCTCCCCTATATATCACTCCTGCCTTCTCAGGTAAGAGAGGTCCTAGAATCCTGTCAGGATTTTTTAAGACTTTCCAATGGCTGGAGATGATTTCTTTTATCTGTTTATGCTGAACTGAAAACGTGGTCAATAGTGACCAGTTATGTTGGGATTCACGTGTTCTTTTAGGGCCGTCTTTAATAAGTTCTTCTCTATTCAATGAGGCAACTACCTCAATATCCCTGTCTATACCCAGAGTATCATATCCCTTATCTACAAATCTATGTTTAATAGTTTGGGCTTGTGAAAAGAAGTCTGTTAAATTGGTACAATTCCTCCTGATTCTAGTGAGTTGACTTCGGGGTATGGATTTGAGCCAAGCCGAATGATGGCAACTGTCAACTGGGATATACCCGTTGCGATCAGTCGCCTTAAAGAAAGTCTTGGTGATCAGTTGTCCCTCCAAGGCAGATATTTCTAAATCCAGGAAGTGTATTGTGGAGTTGCTGACTTCATAAGTTAATTTGATGCCAACACTGTTATCATTTAGAAACGTCATGAACATATCCAGCGAGTTCCTATCGCCTTTCCATAGGAGGAGGATGTCGTCTATATACCTTGCCCAAAGGGCTATCTGAGGCAGCTCCTGGGCCTAGACGACATCCTCCTCCCATTTAGCCATGAAAATGTTGGCCAGGCTGGGGGCAAATTTGGCCCCCATGGCCACACCCTTTTCTTGGAGATAGAATTCTTCGTTGAACCAGAAATAGTTGTGTCTGGTGGCGAACCTAAGAAGGTCCATAATAAACCTTTTTTTGGGTTCCAGGGATGGTCCTATTTCTGGATAAAAACAGTTCAACCGCTGCCAATCCCAAAGCATGGGGTATGCTGGTGTAAAGTGCTGTAACATCAGCGGTCACCAAGAGAAGGTCCTCACTGTATTGTATCTGTTGTAACCGTGCAATAGTGTCTTCTGTGTCTCTTAAGTAAGATGGAATAGTTTTTACCATCGGTTGTAGATGGTAATCTATATATTTCCCGATGCGGGCGGTAATGGAATCTATCCCGCTAATGATCGGGCGACCAGGAGGATTAGTGATGTTTTTATGAACCTTTGGTAGGTAGTACATCACTGGTATTCTGGGTACAGTGGGAATTAGATATTGTTTTTCCTTTTTATCCAGAATGCCCATGTTGTACCCCGTGTCTGTCAAATCTGTGAGTGTTCTTTTAAAATCTCTGGTTGGGTTCTTTGGGATGCGGGAATATGTTTCCTTATCGCTTAGGATCCTCATCATCTCCGAGTTATAGTCCTCCTTATCCAGGACGACTATTCCTCCACCCTTATCCGCAGGGCGGATGATGAGATCCTTTCTTTCACACAATTGTTTAAGTCCCATCTTTAGGCCTGGATCACTAAAAACTTTTTTAGGGAGTAACTTGTCTAAGTCATTAAGGACTAAGTCTCTGAAGCCTTTAATAGAGGGAGCGACCGGGACAGGGGGGTTGAACAGTGAAGGGTTTGAAAGGCCTGTATGGACCGTGAGGCTAGGGGCCGCACATTTTTGCTCCCTAATAGGGTTTGACGCGAAATATCTCTTTATGTTTATCTTTCTTATAAACTTTTGGACGTCTATGAAAGTAGAAAACTTATTAAGTTTTTTAGGGGGTGCATATTTCAAACCTTTATTCAAGACTAGTTGTTCTGCAGGTGTTAAGGAGGCTTTGCTTAAATTGAATATACCAGTGTTGTTCAAACCCGTTTTCTTTTTCCTGGCATGCCGCCCCCCCTGACGCCCCGTTTGTTTCTTGGTTTTGTTTGCGTCCTTCCTGTGCCCTGGGAAAATCCCCCGTATGTGAAGGTCTAGGTTGGTTGTAGTTATAGTTAAAGGGTGATCTATTCTGATAGTGATCATCTCTTTCCGAATAGGCGTATTGGGAGTAATGATTATCTCCATATCTATTTTCTTTTAATGGTGAAAATCTGTTCTGGGTATAGGCAGGTGTTCTTGGTGGGTAATGGTCATAATAATCATCTTGGCCATATCTCCTTCTCTGGGGTGATATATCCTGTTGGTATTGTCGTTGGTGATAAGAGTTATCTCTACTGCCCCTCCCTTTACCTCTATTGCCCCTCCCTCTCCCCCCATTATTAGTGGGTTCTTTTCTAGATTCCACAGGGTAAGGGCCTCTAGACCTAGAGGTTTGTGTTTGAGGATTGGGGGGATAGTGAGATCGTTGTACAACGTCAGAATATTGTACATTTCTCGAGGTGTTTTGTGGAGGTTCTTGTGCATATAGTCCACGACTACGGTCGATTGAAACTCTGGTCTACTATTCTGCATGTCCATCTCAATTGTTTTTTGTTCTGTATAATTTTGGGCATGTTTTAATAAAGATGTGAATATATTGTACTGGCCCATGGACCTTCACTTTCGGATGGTGGCGAAAGTAAAAAATCGTGACACCTCCTGATATGACATGATTGGATATCTCCATATGGACATCTGCCCTTTACTTTTCTCTCGTTCATATGAGTCTTTAAAGTTTTTCTCACATTTTTACACTTACCTTTTATTCTTTAATTTTTTTTTGCATTTATATCTATACGTCTCGGTACCCACATAAGAACTCTACATATTATTTGCGGAGCCCCTTTCATGATGCTTAACAATGGTGATATATGGATCAGATATAGTGGTCTGGCTCACCATTATCTACACTGATATGGGGGTTCACCCCTCCATCCCTTGTAGTGCCTTTTTTGAGGCTTAGAATTAACATAGTATGGCATAGAGATGACCTCTTAAATAGTTACTTTTTAAGTTAGGATATAAGGAGATGAACGCACTTCAGTGAAAGCCTTCTTCCTCTTCCCTGCGACAACTATTAACATAAAGTTGCACGGGCGTTACCGTACATACTGTCACTAAATGCAAACAGTAATGTCTAAAAACTATAGAGGTATCCGTACACGTCATTATCATATGTGACGTGATAACACGGGCACATTCGTTCCCCCCCCCTTATGTCACAAGGGGCAGTTCTCGATGGTAGAGTAGGTCGGGGGAAGGGGATTGAACAGGATGGACGTGTAGTGAGAGAGCTCCTCCTAGGTCTGGGAAACTATCCGCAGCTGACCATAATGAACCACAGATGATCCCCCACTAACCCTCCCTACAGCAGACGATATGCCGCTCTGATTACAGCTAATGAAGGACACACTTCTATAGCTTGGTTTGTTGGAAACACAAACGGTGGTGAAAGGCTCTGTGAAAGGCTCTGGGACACACTCGTGGCTTATTTGGAGAGATACAAAGATTTTCCAGCAATCCATCAGCTGCAATAACAGAAGCGTCTCCAGAGCGCTGACAGAGACCCCTCTCCAGCACGAAATCGAGATACACTGAGCGGGACACAAGCCATACAAACCATACTGGATTCGACGGCCTGGCACGACCCGGCACATTGAGACGCCGCACTGCCTTTGGGAGACCCGAGTGGTGTGGATGCCCTCTGACGTCGGGAGAAAGGAAGGAGAGAAAGGGGAGGGCAGCACAGCGGACCAGTGTCGCTGTGACCACGGCTGCGGTGAGTGCACGAGGTGGAGGTCTCCACGGCGATTCCCGAGAGTAGCCGTGTAAGACCAACGGAACCAGAAGATAAGTCCCCAAAACATATCCTACAGACAAAAGGTAAAGCGGAGGGGACCGACAAAAAAACCCCGTTTTCTCCCATTTTTTTCCTTTTGGATATGTGCTATACTATGGATATGGGAAAACGATTAACTGTATAAACGGGGGGTACTAGGGGAATAAACGGCAGAATACTCTAGTGGATGATTTGAGGAACCTACAGAAACCTACAGAAAAAGCACTCAAATACAACCTCCCTACGGAGAGAAAGAATTTACTACAAAAGGGTTAAATAAACAACCATATAATTGCATAGAATACCCTATAAGGACATTTCTGATACATCTGGTAAATCTCCCTGATATATAACAAGGAACATAGTAAAAAATCTACCCTAGGAAATTTGGACTGCCAAAAGAGGATTTAAATGGTACCCCAATAGAAATATTGGAGGGGGGAAGGTAAAATTCTCGAGATATCCCTCCACCGGACAGATTAAAAGAGATGTAAGAAAAACCCCAATAATCATTCAAAATAACATTCTATATACATAAAATATACGATTAGTGGAATATACATTCCCCCTCCCTTTTCCTTTTTGGGAGGAAGGGGTTTTTCCTTTTTACTTCTTTTTTTTTTTTTTTTTTTGTTTGCTTTCCACCTATCTCTCTAAACCTGATAAAATCCCTATAAGGATCCCTATAAGGATGCCACCAAAAAGCACACACACCCAGAAAACAAAGAGAGGATCTACAGGTGGAACAACAAAAAACCCGGTTAAGCCACAGTCTGCACAGAAATCAGACATAAAGGGGTTTTTTAAACAGCCATTAATATCGCCTCAACAAGACGCAGAGACCTCCACCGAACTGAACTTTGCTTCACCTAATATGAGCCCGGAACCCCCACTCAACAATAGCCCCACAGGGAGTATACAACACCCTACAATGGACACAGTGAGATTAACAAACAGCCCTAGCTGGGATATACAGGCACACCTAAAATCACTACCGACTAAGGAAGATATGGATAATTATGTTTACAGATTAGAGACCACATATAAAGAACAAATAAACTCATTGAAAACATCTTTAATAGATACCCAAGAACACATGAATGCCATAGATGCCAAAATTCTGACGATTGACCAGAAAACACTCACTCTAGAAGAAAAAATAACAGAACACGATCGATTAATAAAACAAATAAGAGATTCAACAGACGAGCTTGAAAATAGAAATAGACGCAATAATATAAAAATAAGAGGACTGCCAGAATCAATAGGCACCGAGAACCTGAAACAAACACTACAGTATATATTCAACATCTTATTACAACAACCTGAGACAACAGCAATAGAGATCGATCGAGCACATAGAATTCAAGGACCCAGAGACCCCAGCCAAGCGAGACCTAGAGACATAATATGTAGAGTACATTTTTTTCAAACCAAAGAAAATATCATGATGGCAGCAAGAACACAAAGGGAATTCAAGTATGAGGGAGCTCAACTCATATTTTTACAAGACCTATCCAAACACACATTAAATAAGAGAAGAGCGGTGAAACCACTACTGGGACTATTGAGAGAGAAGGGACTCCTCTATAAATGGGGATCCCCTTTTCAAGTAATAGTGTACCAAGACGGCCAGAAAACGGTGTTTCGGGATATTGAAGATCTTCAAGAATTTCTTAACCGCTTGGGACTTCCTCTGATAGAACTGCCTTTGTGGGCCCAGATTTATCAAAATTTTTCAAAACAATAACCCTAAATAGAAAATATAACAATATCCCTTTTTTTTTTTTTTTTGTGGGAAAGGGGAGAGGGGAGGGAGGTAAAGGAATGGGGCACAAACAACAACCACCACAAAATATATAAGAGAATTGCGGGTACACAGTAGATAAAGGGGAAATAAGGTTAATAATAGGAGAGGGAAGGGAAGGGATTAGAACACTAGAGAATGGATGGGGCTAAAACCCCTCCGTTTCTCTTTTTTTTTTTTTTTTTTTTTTTTAGTCACAATACACAATTACACTGATAAATATATGACACCCCGCATAAAATTATATGTATAATAAATTACACTTCCGGGGGTTGACTTAGGATTTCGGTAAAGGAGGACAGAAGGGGAAGGGAAACACCGATTGCACACCCATACACAAATATTACTTATACACGACACCGACACATAAGACACAAATACACAACACACAATATATACACATCATTTTTAAGAAGATAAGGGCTGGGGAGAGACTAAGGGGGATAGAGGGAGTAAGCGGGGGGGGAAACACCCCCTCCTCCCCCTCCCCCATTTCCCCCCTTTTTTTTTTTTTTTTTTTTTTTGTGGGAGGGAACAGGGGCTAGGGGGATTCAAAAATTAAATGTAAAGAAACATAGATACAACATGTCAGAATATAGCGAAAAATGTGATAAAAATGTTTGAAATTGCAATGCACTTGGAAAAATGGACACTTATGAGCTATGCGCTTTTGTGAAACGGTTTGCCCCCATTGGATACAGTCAATCTAATTTTCCTCCACTCTTCAAAAAGGGACTCTCCTCGGTGAGGAGGGAAAAGGTTAAGGCAGTGGGGAGGTTTTTTTTTTTTTTTCTCTCTCTCCCCCCTTTTCTGCCCACCCCATACCCACAACGAAGAGGAGAGGAAATGAACTTTATAGATTACACATTAATAAAACGAACTGTATCCAGAGGAGACAACCCAAATATCAAACTTGTAATAATGGAATAATAGAATCGATAAGATGCATATACACTACATAAACAGTTAGATTTAAAATACAACTCTAAGGGGGGGGAGGGGGAGGGGGAGAGGAGGGGGAGGGGAAGAGGGTAAGAGATCAAACGCAAAGAATACAAATAATAACCAGTCAAAGATGGTAATAAACAAGATGCGAGTCTAAACATCCAAAGACAGGGATAATATATGAATAGCGATATCAAAATGCGATATATAATATGACTCATGATAAGGATTCTTCTTTCTCCCCCCGAACTGGGATGGGGGGGAGGGGCTTCCGGCGGGGGGGGGGGACGGGGATGGGAGACGGGGAGAGAAACCCTTTTTTTTTTTTTCTCTCTCTCTCTCTCTCCCCCCCTCTCTCCTCCTCCCTTCTCTGCCTCCCTCTCCCCTTACCCCATCTTATCCCCCTCGGGGGAACAAAGGGGAAACCCCGTTAAATCCTTCATCATCTAAATTAAACTATTCCCAGACCAGGGACACGTCCTAAACCTAAGAAAATCCCTATATACCCCCTAATAGGGAACTTACATAGTAAGGTTAGACTCAACGAGTCAATTAGAGAATGCTAATGGTATGAAAGTTTAAAGTAACAAGAGATAGGAGACACTAAAGAGCACACAACTCTTGGTGTGAGTGAGTGCGAACAATAGAAAGGAAAGTTTTAAATTCCCCCTTTTTTTTTTTTTTTTTTTTCTTTTTCTTCCCCTTTTTTTCCTCTCTTCCCCCCTCCTTCCCCCCTCCCCCTCTTTCGCTCTCTCCTTCCTCCTTCCTCCTGGCCCCTTAATTTTGATGTATGACAACCATCAAGGTTTGTTCATTTAATACAAGGGGACTAAATGCAACAACTAAAAGAACACAAATTTTATACTCTCTTCAGAAACAAAATGTAGGAGTTATTCTCTTCCAGGAAACGCATTTCCGCACGGATCAACTACCAAAGATACAGAATAGACAGTATCCCAACTGGTACCATGACACATATCCATACTCAAAATCCAGAGGTGTCTCAATAGTAATCCATAACTCAATACCTCATCAGGTTATAGAAAAATGGACAAGTCGAGAGGGCAGAGCAATATTGTTAAAATTGAACATATACGGACAGAAATATACTTTTATCAACATTTACTTACCAAATATAGACCAAATTAAAACAGGCATCCAATTACTAACAAAGATGATGATTAAAGCAGAAGGGACAATTATAATAGGTGGCGATTTTAATTTTGTTCTAGATCGAAATATGGACACTACAGCAAAGACAGGACCCCAAAAGAAAAGTGACAATAGAACATTTAAAAAACTACTAGAACAACATCAATTAATAGATATATGGAGAATAAAAAACCCAAATACAAAAAGACTATACATTTTACTCTCAGGTACACGATACATACCATAGACTGGACTACTTCTTGATAAACTCTTCGGCGATTACAGCAACCTTTGCCCCCGAGATAGGGAATTTTATATGGTCAGACCATGCACCCATCTACTTAACCATAGATACAATAAGTAAAAATATGTCTAGAGGCACATGGAAATTAAATGACAACTTATTATTTGATGAATCCTGTAGAACCGAAATTAGCTCGGCGATATCGAATTTTACATTAGATCATATAAAAGACAATACATCACTCCCAAATCAATGGGAAACTCTTAAATGTATAATAAGGGGCCTCTTTATTAAACACGGGTCTAGATTAAAGAAAATGAAAAGTAACAGGTCAAAAGAGTTGATACAAGAAATTACGGAACTAGAGAAACAACATAAACAGAATACAACAAGAGAAACGCTAATGGTTCTCTCGGACAAAAGATTAGAGATGAGAACATTATTAAACGAACAATCACTTCGGACTAGAGATAAAAATCGCACCTTATACTATCACCAAGATAATAAACCGGGCAAAATATTAGCCAGAGCTTTAAAACAAACAAGAACCACATCAATTGCCAAAATTAAAACAGACTCAGGGGAATTGACATACGACCCAGAGAAGATTATGGAAACTCTCCATATATTCTACTCTGGCTTATATAACCTACCCAACCAACCAACAAAACAAAACCCAGAAGATTTGGATCAGAAGATAAAACAATATATAACAGAAACCCCGATACCATCTCTGCCCGATAGCAATATAGAACAACTTGAGAATGAATTTTCAGAAACTGAAATACAAACAGTAATAGACTCACTGACAGTAGGTAAAAGCCCAGGACCCGATGGATTTACCCCGCGGTTTTATAAAACATACAAAGATTTACTTATTCCAATTTTAAAACGTACATTTCATTCTGTATCTATAGCTCAGCCATTTGTATCACAAAGTATGCAAGCATACATATCTCTCATACCCAAACCTGATAAAGACCATACACTATGTGGAAATTATAGACCGATCTCCCTGACGAACATTGACCTCCGAATCTACTCTAAAATTATAGCCAACAGGCTCACCCCTAAACTACCAAGAGCGATACACTTAGATCAAGTAGGATTCGTGGAAGGAAGAGAGGCGAGAGATAACACCTTTAAAACCCTGACATTAGTCGAATACGCTAAGAGACACGCCATCTCATCCTGTCTACTGGCAGTAGACGCTGAAAAAGCGTTCGACAGGGTGGGATGGCGATTCTTCGAAGAGACATTGAAACAATGGGGACTGGGCCCTAGATTGTTAGAAAAAATCCTGGTTTTATACCAGAACCCACCGGCTAAAATTCGAACAAATGGGGAATTATCAGATACGATAACAATACTGAACGGAACCAGACAGGGATGTCCCCTATCTCCACTGATATATGTCCTAACTATGGAACACCTGATGACAGCAATCCGGATAAATAAAGATATACAGGGAATTAAAATATAAGATCAAGAATATAAACTGTCAGGATACGCAGACGATCTATTACTATATATTACAAACCCCATAGTGACATTACCCAATCTAATAAAATAATTTAAACGTTTTGCTGAAGTTAGTAATTTCAAAGTTAATTATAACAAAACAGAAGCTTTAAATATTTCACTTCCCATAAATATCATTGATACCCTTAAAAAGAATTTTTCTTTTAAATGGCAAAATAGTACTATTAAATACCTGGGAATATTTATCCCCAACGATATGAGAAAACTCCAAGAAAACAACTATGTGCCATTAACACAAAAAATAACGAAACTACTTCAAAACTACAATAAAGGGATTTTCTCCTGGACAGGTCGCATAAATATTATAAAAATGGACATACTTCCAAAAATATTATATGTGTTCCAAACAATTCCAATATTTCCCTTAAAAAACATATTAAACACCCTACGAAAATTAATCGGCAGCTTTATCTGGGCGGGTAAACCGGCAAGGGTTAGCAGGGAAACCCTTATAAGACGCAAAAAAGATGGGGGTTTAGCTCTTCCGGACTTATCCACATATCTTAAAGCATCCCTGATCACTAGGATCCTAGACTGGTTTCATAATAAAGGAACCAAACAATGGGTGAAACTAGAGGAAGAAATTGTGAACATAAACTTAAAAGTACTACCATGGATAAAAAAGGAGAACAGACCATTAAGACAAGAGATGCCACTCTTGATCGAAGCAACACTGAAAGTATGGGACGGACTGATGAGGAGGGGAATAGGGTCATCATATATAGGCCCAATGACACCCCTCTTCAGCAACCCTGACTTCCCCCCAGCAAGTGAAACCAAAACCTTTTTAAAATGGGAGAAAAAAGATAACATCAGAATTATACAAACAATGGAGAATAAAAAACTCATTTGATTGGAAGACATGGGTAGAGAACACGCACACAAATGGATACAACATAGACAGCTCCAGGAATATATAAACACTCTTGAGAAAACAGGAATATTAGATAGAACACCTACAACACTGGAAACATTATTATTACAAGAACAAAGACCCACACATAATCTATCCAATATATATGAGTACTTAATCTCAAACAGTAATATACAAGAGTTAAAATATGTAAGAAAATGGGAACAAGAGATAGAAGAGGTTATACCCAGAGAGAAATGGGACAAAGCAATTTTATTAACACATAAAATGTCTCTATCTAACAGGCACCAGGAAAGAAACTATAAATTACTAGTGAGATGGTATAAATGCCCAATTGACCTGCACAAGATCAATATAGAAAATGACAGCACCTGTTGGAGATGTCAAAAAGCAACTGGGACTATGTCACATATTTGGTTTTTATGTCCAAAGGTCTACATATTCTGGGAAAAAATATTCAAAATATATAGCGAGATGACAGATATAAACATACAACCAGATATAAAGATCGCTATATTATCAATGATACCAGGTACGATTAAAAAGATAAGAAAAGGGATATTAAAACACTGCTTAACCGCAGCTAGAACAGTAATAGCAAGAAAATGGAAAAACAATACAGCACCCTCAATTGAGGAATGGATAATAGAAATGGATGATATGCGTTCGCTGGAAGAGAGGATTATAAAAGAAGAAGACCCAAAAGACCACATAAAAGAAACCTGGCAAAAATGGAAGGATTATAGGACATTACCCTCGCTACTGCGGACAATATGAGAGGGGGGGGTGGGAGGGGGAACGAGACCCTTTTATTTTTCTTTTCTTGTTCTTTATGTGCTTTCCAGGAGGTGTTTTTTTTCCCCCTTTCCTTTCTTTTTTTTTTGGATGCGTGTACGAATGAAGAGATTATGACAGATTGTCAGATAAGTTTTAACGATATACGATGGGAATAGGGAATGAATGCAATATTAACAATATATAATCGTCATGCATAGGTACAGGAATAAAAAACTAAAAACAGACACAACTGTAAAATGCATGTATAATATATGTAACTGCAAAGTTTTATTTTGTTAAAATGTGAAAATGGAAATAAAGTAAGATTTAAAAACATTCGTTCCCCTTTAGTTTACATGGGTTTCCATGACGACTCCCATTGCTTAGGCGCGCAGGCGCAATAAGAAACACCATTGTAACCACCCATTAAAACTTACGGCAATGACGGCTGCGCTTCCGCACGTAGAGGCACAGTTCCTTCCATTGAGGCGCGCAGGCGTAGTGAGAGACGTTGTTGTGAACACCCATTAGCCTTACGGCAATGATGGCCGCAATCCTGCACGTAATAGTAAAACTCCTTCCACTAACATTCGATTGGCCAGTTTCGCTAATCTCTCCCCATTGGATATACACTGATGTGACATCGAGGCTTGGCACTCGATCAGTCCGGATGCTATTACCCTCGCCCCTCATCATTTGGAACGCACGCCGAATCAATTCCGGAAGTGAGGAGCCGTGGGTCAAACCAGGTGCTACCTCTTAGAGGAACAGTCTAAAATGTATATATATTGTAGAACAGTGGCTGGTAGACATGTACCCCAGTTGAAGCCTGTAGGAGGCGAAACATGTCGGGTTGGATGTCTACCTAAGCCACGATTTTTTTACTTATTCTTGCGCAAAGAAAATTGTTTTTAAAATAACTTTTTTAACAATAAACACCAATTGAAAGTTGGTATTTACACTATGAGGAGTTGCCTCCTTTGTTTTTCTCCTCCTTGCTTGAACCACCGTGGATGAGGACCCCCATAGGAACGCAGTTCAGCACTCCACTTTGAGGCGGGTAAGTGGACCTACTTACCTCGAGCAATATTTTGGCCGATTTGACGGACTACAACACATCTACCTTCTATCCGGTGTATCCGGTCCAAGCCCTATTGACTCACCACCGAGAGGTCCGTGAGTCCACCAGTTCCGGTAAGGGTATCCATCTTTTGCTTCATTTACGTATATTATCCATTAAGCTGATCGCAAACCCAGAGCATTCCCAGTGGTATACTGCACCCCTCTGAGGACTCTTGTGAACAAAGCTATATTATACCAGCCGAAAATTATATCTTGGGAACGAACTTTTTATATATTTTCATTTCATTTATCCGTTTTTTACCCTCAACAGCATGCCATTATTGATCACCGGCTGTTTGTTTTACCTATGATCATTATCACGATATATTATGCTTTTCACGTTTCAGATTGTTTGAGACATTTATAAGGAAAACACTTCACCTGCTGTAATCATTTGTCGTGATGTTTAACCAAACATATGCCAACCGCTAAACACAGTGTTCCTATCCTAGGGCTAATACTACATTTTCTGTCTATAACATTGAATGTTTCAGGACTGTGAACGTCCTGAAACTTTTTCGGTTGGGAGTTCATTTTGCTAAACTTTTTTGCATCTTGATTGATGTAAAATCGCATCATAACCTTTGATGCGATTTTTAGGAAGTGGAACTCCTCTTACTGCATTTTTGGAAAAGGACGCAGGCTGTATAGAAACTCACTCCTTCTCTCCATAGAAGGGCATTGAATATACGCCTCTTTCAACCTAGGGGTTAACACTGTTTTAATTTTTAACTAGGCCATTGATTGGTTATTGTTTTTCCTTTATTTTTTGTTTTCACTACTACAACACTATCCTTCAGGGATGTAATTGCACATACCAGTGGATAAATCCCTACTGGCACCCCCCTTCTCCCCCCCCCCTTCTTTAGGGGATACCCACCAAAAAAAATCCTGCCTCACAATACTGCACACAGGTTTTTTGTCTCTTGTGCTGCTTTTTGTGAAAATCAGGGACATTTGTGTGAATATTTGAGCGCCGCACTTGCCTTATTTCTGGATATAATGATCGTTTTGTCGGTGTGGTGTACCTTCCTCTTTATATGATACTTGTTGACTTTGTCTACTCGTATTCCTGTGGCTTAAATCTTAATAAAAGTATATTATTAGAAATAATATCAACATATTCCCAAGTCATTGTACTTGACCTGCTCCATTTATTCAGTGCTACAGAAAAACTAAAGCTAAAAAAAAATAAATAAATAAATAAATAAAAAGAATGGTAGCAGTTACACTTCCTGCAGTGCATCCACAGCGCACCATATGATGTTAGCATCCTTACGATGTCAAAAAATGATTTGGTTGACAGGATGATGCAACTCCAGCAGCAAGCATAGAAGTGACATTGTTTTCTTCTGTTGGACTGCCACTAAATGATGAGAAAAAGGATACCAGGCAGAAAGAAGATCAGAGTGCTAGGGAGAGTGCAGACACTACACAGGAGGCCAAACTAGAGTTTAGGTCTGTCATATGTACAACAAATGCTTACGGCTCATTTAGATGCACCAAAGAAATGGGCACAAATGCACCACAATGTATAAATTATCCCCCCCACCATACACTTAAATTTTGGGTCTGTTCTGTATATACAGTGAGGGAAAAAGGCATTTGATCCCCTGCTGATTTTGTATGTTTGCCCACTGACAAAGAAATGATCAGTCTATCATTTTAATGGTGGATTTTTTTTTTTTTTTTTAACAGTGAGACAGAACAACAGAAATATCCAGAAAACGCATTTCAAAAAAGTTATAAATCGATTTTCATTTTAATGAGTGGAATAAGTATTTGACAGCTTCGCAAAACATAACTTGGTACTTGTTGGCAAAACCCTTGATGGCGATCACAGAGGTCAGACGTTTCTTGTAGTTGGCTACCAGGTTTGCACACATCTCGGGAGGGGTTTTGTTTCACTCCTCTTTGCAGATCCACTCCAAGTCATTAAAGCGTTCCACCCACTTTTGAGAGGTGGTCTTAAAACAACTCGTTATTGGATATTAAAACTTTTTTTTTTCCTTCCTACCTTTTTTATGAAGTACATAGTGTACTTCCCATCCATCCGGGCCACCACAGCACATTATGTCATAACCTTTTGTGTGGCAAGCCCCCCCCCCCCCCCCATCCACCCATCTTCTGGGACCTGTATGTGTCCCAGAGAACAAGGTAGCCATTCACAAAGCGTTGGGCAACTCGCACATGCGCAGTAGGAAATGGGCAGTGAAGCCGCAAGGCTCCACTGCCGGTTTCGCTTCATCAGAATGGCGGAGCCTGCACCCGTGGGCTCCATGGACAGGCAATTGTCCTTATTAAAAGTCAGCAACTACAGTGTTTGTAGCTGCTGACTTTTAAATAAAAAAAAATTTGCGGGTGGAACACCGCTTTAAGGTTTCAAATCTGACATTTGGCAACTTGAACCTTCAGCTACCTCCAAATATGGGATTAAGGTCTGGAGACTGGCTAGGACACTCCAGGACCTAATGTGCTTCTTTTTGAGCCACTCCTTTGTTACCTTGGCCATGTGTTTTGGGTCATTGCAATGTTGGAATACCCATCTATGAACCATTTTTCATGAGGGAAGGAGGTTCTCACCCGAGATTTGACAGTTCATGGCCCTGTCCATCGTCCGTTTGATGCATTGAAATTGTCCGGTCCCCTTAGCAGAAAAACAACCCCAAAAAGATAATGTTTCCACTTCCATGTTTGAAGGTGGGGATGGTGTTCTTGGGGTCTTCCAAACACGGCAAGCTGAGTTGATACCAAAGAGCTTGATTTTGGCTTCATCTGACCACAACACTTTCACCCAGTTATCCTGAATAATTCAGATGTTCATTAGCAAACTTCAGACAGGCCTGTACATGTGCTTTCTTGAGCAGGGGGACCTTGTGGGTGCTGCAGGATTTCAGTCCTTCAAGACATAATGTGTTAATTGTTTTCTTGGCGACAATGGTCCCAGCTGCCTTGAGATCATTGACAAGATTCTACCGTGTAGTTCTGGGCTGATTCCTCTCCAGTCTCATGATCATTGAAACTCCACGAGGTGAGAACTAATTGACAGTTATTTCGTGTTTTTTCCATTTGCGAATAATCGCACCAACTTTTGTCACCCTCTCACCAAGCTGCTTTGCAATTGTCTTGTAGCCCATTCCAGCCTTGTGTAGGTCTACAATCTTGTCCCTGACATCCTTGGACAGCTCTTTGGTCTTGGCCATGGTGGAGATATTCGAAACTGAATGCTTCTGTGGACAGATGCCTTTTATACAGATAACAAGCTGAGATTAGGAGCACTCCCTTTACGACCCCTTTACACACCATTAGATTTTCTGCAGATTTTTGTCTTCAGATTTGCCAAAACCATATAATATGAGGTCAAACCTTAAATGTTTCAATTTGTATGCAATCAGGCAGGCCCTTCCACTACATGGTTTTTGGTAAATCTGAAGACAAAAATCTACAGAAAATCTAATAGTGTGTAATAATTTCAGCTAGTTACCTGTATAGAAGACACCTGGGAGCCAGAAATCTTGCTGATTGATAGGGGATAAAATACTGTAGCGGGGTTCTACCCCTTTTACTGGAAAAGACTACATCTCCCATGATTCTCCAGGCCCCAGGGCTGCTGACTTCCGCCCGGGAGGCTGCTGGGGGAGATTATAAAAGGGAAGAGCGGAGACCGCCTCTTCCTCTTGGGACACTTCCTCTTCTGAGGCCTGACAGGACTGGCCTGCCTCTGCTGACAGAGCGTGTGACGCGGAGACTGCAGCCAGCAGAGACACCTGTGCGGACCGGAGCTGAAGGCCTGAAGCCTGGGCCTTGCAGCCGATGGAGTGAGACTCTCACCCCTCACTTTCCACAGCAGCGGAGCGGAGACTTCCCCTTACTGTCGGTCGGACGGAGCTGATGACCGGAGTTCAGGGCTGTGACTGAGGAGGCCGGACGCCGCCATTGAAGAGACCAGAGCCGCCATTAGAGGGACCGGATCGGAGGACGGTACCCCAAGGATTGGTGAGAGAGCCTGTAGGCTCAATCCTGCATTGACACACACATGTTTTATGCCTACTGAACTGCCTAGGCGCAATTTACCTCAGAGCAGCAATGTTACTTTTTGTGGATTACAAATGACACCATTTAAAGCTACATGTGCACCACCTCTACAGATTTATTGCCGGTGAAGAACACTGTACTAGTACAAGGACTGAGCTCTATTACTAGGGATCAGGCCTGGTCCGTTAGGTAGGCGCAGAGATAGATTTATTGCACCTCAGGGGTGTATAGCAGACGGTCGCCACGCTAGGCGTTCCGTTTCCCCATTGTTAGATTGATATACCTGTGTACATGTTAAAGTGCATATTGCAGGGACCTGCTAAAGTATTGTAAGAGATATGTTCAAATGCATGTTGCTATTCTTTTTCCTTACTGCCAAAGTAAAGCCAGTTATTCTTATTTCAGCAGTCTGCTTGTGAGTTCATACCAATTACGCTTAGAGTATAAGCTAAATTTTATGTGCATAGGGACGTACCCCTTTACTAACTGTGCCAGAGCGGGTAGAGCCAAATTGCCGGGGGTTGGTGGAGCTGTACTCAGGGACCCAAAACAAACCAGCGGCTCTCTTAACTGGGGGTAGCGCTACACGTGGGGGCTCGTAATCCGGGATCCTGAGTCAGCGGAAAAGCCGCCAGAAGGTGCCGGCATGGACCCAATAGAAGTGGGACGGTGGTCCGCAACATGGGCCGCTGACCCAGCCGCAGCAGCAGTCATTGAACTGCCAGGGATGTGGCAGAGAGAGGCAGTCAAGCAGCTCATAATGTCATTATCCCCATGCCAGAAGTCATGGATAATGGACATGAGAAATGATGCTGGGTACACATACGCCTTAATAGAGTGGAAGGAAGAGACTCCAGAGCAGTTCAGGAGCCAGAGCATACAGGCACCAAATGGTCAGCACTACCAATTGCTGCATGCGCTGCCGCGGAAGGGAGACTACTCTCCTATGAAAGCCATTCTATCCCCAAAGAAGGAGGAGCAGAAGGGCGCGGAAAGTCCCGCACCCACACACACTACTCTTAGTGCAGAACTGTGTGCTGTCCTAGGGGAGATTGTGACTCAGTGCAGAAGAGACCCCGGGGATTACCCAATGTCGGGATACAGGAAACTCCGGATGTTTTCAGGGAGGACACCTGTACCCTCGGGAGAAGAGGGATTTGAAGAGTGGTTAGATGGTGCCACGCAGGCCCTAGAAGAATGGGAGGTCTCAGAGGGCCGAAAGAAGCAAAGGATTGTTGAAAGCCTAAAAGGACCTGCCTTAGAGGCCATACGCAATCTGAAGACAAGCAAAAAGGATTGCACTGCCCAGGACTACATAGACATCCTGGAAGGTGTGTTTGGTGGGACAGAAAAAGTCACAGAACTTACCTATCAACTGGAACACTGTTACCAGAAGACAGGGGAGAAGCTGTCAGAGTACATGGGACGCATAGACAAGATCCTGCATAGGATTATCCTGAAGAAGGGGATAGATCCAGGGAAGGTAGATGAAGCCCGTGCCCAGCAGGTGATGAGGGGAGCCCAACCCTTGGACCCTGTCGCACTAATTCTACGCACCCGGCAGGATGGGAAGAGCCTGGACTACCCTGACCTCATCCGAATGGTCAGAGAAGAAGAGGCCATGTTGGAAGAGAAACGGGAAAAGCAGGTGATGGGGTCTACAAAGTCTACAGTGGCCACGGTCAGGTCGGCCTTAACCCCTGAAAGAGACACAGAGGTAGATGCCCTGAAGTTGCAGATGTCCCAGATGATGGAGATACTGACATCTCTAGTGGCGAAAGAGACGCCCAGTCCCAAGAAGGAAACAAGCAGGAGGGAATTGTTTCCAGCTGTTCCAGCACCAGCACCCCCACCTGACCACAGTGAGATGATTTGCTTTAATTGTGGAGGAATTGGTCATATTGCAGCTGTATGTGCCAGTCCCAAGAAGAAGAAGGCAGAAAGCCGCCAGCCGGCGGGAAACGCCAAAGGGCCCCGGTGAAGGAGTCAACCGGGTGCCCATCACCTTCAGTGAGCTCCAAGAAGCGTAACAAGAAGAGAAAGCGAGGAGACCAAACCCCTCAGAAGGGGCACAGGGATCCTCAACCAAGGTGCACTCCAGAGAAAGGGGGCAAGACCCCTCCGGAGAGACACAGCACCCCCAAGCGTGAACTCTTCAAAGTGAGAGATAACAATATCCCTCAACGGGTTCACACTCCCAGTAAGAGGGAGAAAATCAATGCATATCAGGCTCAAGAAAGGAGCAAGTGCAAATCGAGTGCTGGCAAAGAAAAGAGTCCAAAGAAGAGGACAGCATCAACTAGGCCCTACCCAGAGGAGCTAGTTGGTCCATCTCCTACTGTACCCATCCAAGTGGAGGGAGTGTACACGAAGGCCCTCCTGGACACTGGAGCACAAGTGACCCTGTTGTACAGGGACTTCTATGACAGATACCTGAGTCATCTGCCAATACAGAAGATAGAAGAGCTGGAGATAAGGGGATTGGGAACTCAGAGTTTCCCCTATGATGGATACTTACCCATCAGATTGACGTTTGACCCATCCGTAGCTGGGAAGTCTGAAGTGTTTGACACCTTAGCAGTGGTGTGTCCCCGCCCACCAGGAACCAGCAAGACTTCCCTGATCATAGGGACGAACACGGACCTAGTCAGAAGGCTTCTGACCCCCCTGGTGAAGAAAGAGAATCTTTCAACTCCCAAGATCCATCCCATGCTGAAGGCAGCCTATCAGCGGTTGGTCCTAGAGCAGAAGACCCCAAGTGAGGGGATAGGAAGGGTATGGAGGCTTGGAAAAGAAGGAGCAGTGTTACAGCCTGGAGAGGTGACCTGCATGAGAGCCACGGTGAAACTTACTTGGGAGCAGCCTGGCCCCTTTGTAATGTTGGAACCTGACCCAATGGAGGGTCACTCAGGTCTGGAGGTGATACCAGAAGTAATTTCACTGAAGGACCTGAAGAAGGCTAAAGGAAGAGTCCCTGTCAGTGTGAGGAACCCCACAGAGCAGCCTGTGGAGATCCCTGCCAGGATGCTTCTGGGACAAGTGAGTCCTGCTGTCCCAGTTGGCTGGTCAGAAGTGAAGGGGACGGGTGAAGGAGAAGATGTTTGGAAGAAACTCTCCATGGAAAACCCTAACCTACCTGGAGCTTGGAAAGAGAGAGCCAAGGCCCAGCTGACCAGATGGGAGAAGATTTTCTCCAAAGATGAGTTTGATGTGGGGTGTGCGAGGAGTGCCACCCACCGAATCCGCATGCAAGAGGACAAGCCATTCCGAGAGAGAGTGAGGCGAGTCCCGCTAGCAGATCTGGAGGATCTGAGGGAGCAGCTTGCGGAACTGAAGAAGACGGGAGTGATTAGGGAGTCCAGAAGCCCCTACGCCTCCCCAATTGTGGTAGTCAGGAAGAAGAATGGGTCATTGAGACTCTGCATTGACTACAGAACTCTCAACAGGAGGACCATTCCTGACCAGTACACCACGCCAAGGATAGAAGATGCCTTACAGAGTTTGTCTGGAGCTAAGTGGTTCAGTGTGATGGACCTCAAGAGTGGGTATTACCAAATCCCCATGCATCCAGAAGACAGAGAGAAGACTGCCTTCATAACCCCAGTAGGATTCTTTGAGTTCAACAGGATGCCTCAGGGCCTATCTGGAGCTCCTGCTACGTTTCAACGCCTAATGGAAAGGACAGTTGGAGACATGAACCTCATAGAAGTCCTTGTGTATCTGGACGATGTCATTGTCTTTGGAAAGACTTTGGAAGAACATGAAGCCAGATTGGAGAAAGTACTGAAGAGGCTCAGTGAAGAGGGACTTAAACTTTCTCCAGAGAAGTGTCGGTTCTATCAGTCTTCTGTGAACTATCTGGGACACATAGTGTCTGAAAAAGGAGTGTCTACAGACCCTGAGAAGCTGGAGGCAGTTACTTCGTGGCCGAGGCCCACAACAGTTACAGAACTTCGGTCTTTCTTGGGGTTCTGCTCCTACTACCGCAGGTTTGTGGATGGATTTGCCCGCATTGCCAAACCCCTCAACGAGCTGCTGAAGACAGAAGGAGAGGAAGATGGAATGGGGCCTAGGAGGTCCAGTGAGTCGGTCCAAGACCAGTGGAATTCAAGGTGTGAAGAGGCTTTCAGAACCTTGAAGAGAAGTCTCACCACAGCCCCAGTTTTGGCCTACGCTGATCCCACTAGACCCTATGAGCTACATGTTGATGCCAGCCATGAGGGTCTAGGTGGAGTACTCTACCAGGAGCATGAAGACCAGCTACGACCAGTGGCCTATGTGAGCCGGAGCCTGACCCCCTCCGAGAAGAACTATCCCACCCACAAGTTGGAGTTCTTAGCCCTCAAATGGGCGGTTGTTGACAAGTTGAGAGACTACTTGTATGGGGCCGAGTTTACTGTAAAGACAGATAACAACCCCTTGACCTATCTATTCACCACCGCCAAGCTGGATGCAACTGGACACAGATGGTTGGCGGCGTTGTCTGGATTCAATTTCAGCCTCAAGTACAGACCAGGGGCTGGAAATAGAGATGCAGATGCCCTGTCCCGAAGATCCCATGTCATGGTCGATGACTGGGAAGACTGGACCCAAGTGGCACCAGATGGAGTGCGAGCCCTTTGTCAGGGGGCTGAACTCCAAGCCAGAGGAGGATCCAGAGCTGAAGAAATAGGAGTTACCACAGTGGGAGTCCCAAAGTGTTACTGTGGGGTAACTCAACTGGCAGAAGAGTGTCTGCCGAAGCTGTCCAAGAAGGAGCTAAGGTGTGACCAGTTGGAAGATCCCATGGGGAAATTGGTCCTGGAAGCCCTGGAAGACAAGAGTCCAGAGGGACTTCGCCTTCACCCTTCTAAAGAAGCTCGCCTATTGAGGAGAGAGTTGGACAAGCTACAGGTGCATCAGGGGGTAGTCTACCGAAGGGGCCCCTCTGATGGCCCAGAAGACAAGTGGCAGTTGTTTCTCCCAGAGAAGCATCGAGAGACTGTGCTGATTGCCTTACATGACCAGCATGGTCACTTGGGAGCAGAGAGAACCTTCCAACTTGTCAGAGACCGGTTTTACTGGCCCTGCATGAGGGCCGAAGTGGAGGAGTATTGCCATTCCTGTGCAAGATGCATTCAGAGAAAGACTTTACCCCATCAAGCTGCCCCAATGGGCCACCTACAGAGTGAAGGCCCAATGGATCTGGTATGCATTGATTTTCTCTGCCTTGAACCCGATTTGAGCGGATTGGGAAATGTTCTGGTGGTAACCGACCATTTCACTCGTTATGCTCAGGCTTTCCCAACCAAGGACCAGAAGGCCTCTACAGTAGCCAAGGTACTTCTGGAGAAGTACTTTGTTCACTATGGACTGCCACAGAGAATCCATTCAGACCAAGGAAGGGACTTTGAGAGTCGCCTGATCAGGAAGCTGCTAGATTCTCTGGGAGTAGAGAAGACTAGGACCACGCCATATCACCCTCAAGGTGATGCCCAGCCTGAAAGGTTCAACAGGACACTATTGAACATGTTGGGAACTTTAGAGACCGAGAAGAAGCAACACTGGAGCCAACACATTTCAGCTCTAGTGCATGCCTACAATTGCACCACAAGTGATGTGACAGGTTTCTCCCTTACCGACTTATGTTTGGGAGAGAAGCAAGATTGCCAGTGGATTTGGCCTTTGGAATTTCTTTGGACCATGCCTCAGCTGCCTCCCACAAAGGATATGTGGACAGACTGAGGCGCAGTCTGAAGATAGCTTATGAAAAAGCTCAAGCGGCCTCTAACCAGAGGGGGGCCCGAAACAAGAGGAACTTTGATTTGAAAGTTAGAGTACAGGACCTACAGCCTGGGGACCGTGTACTGTTACGGAACCTAGGGATCCCTGGAAAACACAAGATTGCTGATAGATGGAGATCAGAGCCATATATCATCTGTAGAAAACTACCAGGATTGCCTGTCTACAAGTTGAAGCCAGAAGGAAGATTGGGGCCTTTGAAGACCTGGCATAGGAATCATTTGCTCCCACTCACTGAAGCAGTCAGAATGCCTCCAGTAAGAGATGTACCTGAATCTGTTTCCATTCTGGATACCCCCAGGCCTAATACTAGGTCTCAGACATCCCAAGTTAGGGGTGGACAGGACCCCCAACCAGAAGAAGAAAGAGGAGAACTTGAATGGTTATGGCCTTCCTCAACTCCAGGAAATTCTGCCATAGATCTTCCACCTACTGAAGATGTGGAAGATAACACATTGAACCCAGAAGCCACAGAGTTTGTGCCATTCAGTGATGTGCCTGAGTGCTGGGAAGATATCCCTGGTCTCTACCCAGAACAAGAAGAAGATGTTCCAGAACCGGAGATGTTGCCAGAATGTGTTCCTGAAGAAGTTCCAAGAGAACAGAGAGCTCGCAGAGTTGTGAAGCCTCCTAAGAAGTTAACTTACCCCAAGATGGGAGAAAGTTCAGAGGACTCTGTTACCACAGCAAGGAGAAGTGCTGAAAGCCCTGACCCTTCCGCTGTTCATTTAGTGGAGGGCAACCCCAGCTCACTCTCTGGCACAGTTAAACAGGTCACCCACACTGAAGTGACCTGTAGACAGGACAGCTCCCCATCTCATGCCAATTGGTGGGAAGCTCCTCTGTCTGAATTATGTAAAAATGTTGTTCCCGAGAAAGTTTGTAGTTTGAACACTATCTTTGGGGACCAAAGATTTAAAGTGGGGGGAGTGTGTAGCGGGGTTCTACCCCTTTTACTGGAAAAGACTACATCTCCCATGATTCTCCAGGCCCCAGGGCTGCTGACTTCCGCCCGGGAGGCTGCTGGGGGAGATTATAAAAGGGAAGAGCGGAGACCGCCTCTTCCTCTTGGGACACTTCCTCTTCTGAGGCCTGACAGGACTGGCCTGCCTCTGCTGACAGAGCGTGTGACGCGGAGACTGCAGCCAGCAGAGACACCTGTGCGGACCGGAGCTGAAGGCCTGAAGCCTGGGCCTTGCAGCCGATGGAGTGAGACTCTCACCCCTCACTTTCCACAGCAGCGGAGCGGAGACTTCCCCTTACTGTCGGTCGGACGGAGCTGATGACCGGAGTTCAGGGCTGTGACTGAGGAGGCCGGACGCCGCCATTGAAGAGACCAGAGCCGCCATTAGAGGGACCGGATCGGAGGACGGTACCCCAAGGATTGGTGAGAGAGCCTGTAGGCTCAATCCTGCATTGACACACACATGTTTTATGCCTACTGAACTGCCTAGGCGCAATTTACCTCAGAGCAGCAATGTTACTTTTTGTGGATTACAAATGACACCATTTAAAGCTACATGTGCACCACCTCTACAGATTTATTGCCGGTGAAGAACACTGTACTAGTACAAGGACTGAGCTCTATTACTAGGGATCAGGCCTGGTCCGTTAGGTAGGCGCAGAGATAGATTTATTGCACCTCAGGGGTGTATAGCAGACGGTCGCCACGCTAGGCGTTCCGTTTCCCCATTGTTAGATTGATATACCTGTGTACATGTTAAAGTGCATATTGCAGGGACCTGCTAAAGTATTGTAAGAGATATGTTCAAATGCATGTTGCTATTCTTTTTCCTTACTGCCAAAGTAAAGCCAGTTATTCTTATTTCAGCAGTCTGCTTGTGAGTTCATACCAATTACGCTTAGAGTATAAGCTAAATTTTATGTGCATAGGGACGTACCCCTTTACTAACTGTGCCAGAGCGGGTAGAGCCAAATTGCCGGGGGTTGGTGGAGCTGTACTCAGGGACCCAAAACAAACCAGCGGCTCTCTTAACTGGGGGTAGCGCTACAATACTTTGCAAATCAATTTATACGTTTTTTGAAATGCGTTTTTCTGGATATATTTTTATTCTGTCTCTCACTGTTAAAATAAACCTACCATTAAAATTATAGACAGATCATTTCTTTGTCAGTGGGCAAACGTACAAAATCAGCAGGGGATCAAACACTTTTTCCCCTCACTGTATCGCTATGTAAATTTGCACACCTACAGCAGTGTGTACTCTTTACTCCCAGCCTGTCAGGTCAGCAGTCATTTTGACAGTGGTCACATGACAAAACATTACAGCATAACACGTCTTTTCTACAAAAATCTGACTTCCCCACTCATCATGGCAAGAAAGAGCTCAACCTTTACACACATTATGTTGAATGTAAAAAGTGTTTGTAGTTCAATCAGAAACACAACCTACAAGGCTCCTTCTCCAAAGATACAGCACAATGAGTGATCGTTGTCACCTCTAGGACAGGAAGTGCGATACTGGCAGGAATACCAGTTGAAAATGAAGGAACTGGAGGCTGAAAAAAGAAAAAAATGCATGCACCACATATAAGGACTACAGGGGGTCCCCGAGTTACGAACTCGTTAGGGTCTGCCCGCCTGTACTTAAGTCGGAAATGTTCGTAAGTCGGCCGCGCATGCGCAGACCGACAAATACGGCCATTTCCGGACATTTCCGATGTTCCGCCCAATGCCGTTCTGCGCATGCACGGCAAATTACGGACATTTCCGAAGTTTTCCGAGGCTCTGAATGGCCGCGCATGCGCAGAACGGCCGGAACACGGCGGAAAATGGCGGAGGGTCCCCGCAGCGCCCCGTTCGTAAGTAGGGGATGTTCGTAGGTCGGGTGTTCGTAAGTCGGGTGTTCGTAAGTCGGGGAGCCCCTGTACTAAGCTGCAGGATATAACATTTTTGGTTTTGGGCTTACGGGATGAAAATACTGTATGTGGTTATCTCTCTATACATTATATTCTGCTTATAATTACATATATGCATCACCCCACTGATTTCAGTTGACATAATAGGGAGCAGTATAAGGATACACCAATTAACCAGTTAACAACCGGCCCATAGCCGAAAAAACGGCTACAGGGCGGTTGCTTAACTCTGGGAGGCCGTTAATTAACGGCCTCACAGAATTCTGCTCTTGCGCGCCCCCTGGTGCGCGCACTCGAGAGCATCCATGATCGCCGGGTCCAGAGGACCCGGTGGATCATGGATCACGGTAAACGGCCGCTCATCGCGGCCGTTTACCACGTGATCGCTCCGTCAAATGACGGAGTGATCACATGTAAGCAAACCGGCGTCATTTGATGACGCCGGTTCCTCTCTCCTCCTCTCTCTGTACCGATCGGTACAGTGTGAGAGGAGAGGGGGAGGGATCGGTGGCAGCAGTGCTGTGGGCGGGATCTGTAGTGCCCACAGCCTGCTCTGCATGCCACCGATCCATCCATCCATGCTCAGCCATCCCTCCATACCCTGCAATACCCAGCAATAGCCTGCAGTGTATTGCTGGGTATTGCAGGGTATGGAGGGATGGCTGAGCATGGATGGATGGATGCCCTGCCATACCCCGCGATGCCCTGCCATACCCCGCGATGCCCTGCCATACCCCGCGATGCCCTGCCATACCCCGCGATGCCCTGCCATACCCCGCGATGCCCTGCCATACCCGGCGATGCCCTGCCATACCCGGCGATACTCTGCAATACTCGCTACGATCGAAGCCAGGATCGTTTTTTTATTTTAGGCTTTCCAGCCTAGAGGTGAGATTTGGGGTCTTATTGACCCCCATATCTCACTGTAAAGAGGACCTGTAATGCCATATTCCTATTACAAGGGATGTTTACATTCCTTGTAATAGGAATAAAAGTGATCAAAAAAATTTTTTGGGGGAAAAAAAAGGGTCAAACTAAAATAAATAAAGTAAAATGAACAATAAAATATATATATATTTTTTTAAAGCGCCCCTGTCCCCGTGTGCTCGCATGCAGAAGCGAACGCATACGTAAGTCCCGCCCACATATGAAAACGGTGTTCAAACCACACATGTGAGGTATCGCTGCGAACGTTAGAGCGAGAACAATAATTTTGGTCCTAGACCTCCTCTGTAACTCAAAACATGTAACCAGTAAACAAAATTAAAGCCTACGGGGATTTTTAAGTAGCGAAGTTTGGCGCCATTTCACGAGTGTGTGCAATTTTGAAGCGTGACATGTTGGGTATCTATTTACTCGGCGTAACTTCATCTTTCATATTATGCAAAAACATTGGGCTAAATTTACAGTTTTGTTTTTTGTAAAGCACAAAACATTTTTTTTCCAAATAAAACACGTTCGAAAAATTGCTGCGCAAGTACCGTGCTAGATAAAAAGTTGCAACGACCGCCATTGTATTCTCTAGGGTCTTTGCTAAAAAAACATATATAATATTTTGGGGTTCTATGTAATTTTCTAGCAAATAAATGATGATTTTTACATGTAGGAGAGAAATGTCAGAATTGTCCTGGGTGCTCCAGAACACCTGATGGTGCTCCCTGCATGTTGGGCCTCTGTATGTGGCCAACGCTGTGTACAAGTCTCACACATGTGGTATCGCCGTACTCAGGAGTAATAGCAGAATGTGTTTTGGGGTGTAATTTGTGGTATGCATATGCTGTGTGTGAGAAATAACCTGCTAATATGACAATTTTGTGAAAAAAAAAAAAAAAAAAATTAGAAAAAACCTTGATATTGCAAAGAATTGTGGGAAAAAATGACAACTTCAAAAAACTCACCAAGCCTCTTTCTAAATACCTTGGAATGTCTTCTTTCCAAAAAGGGGTCATTTGGGGGGTATTAGTACTTTTATGGCATGTTAGGGTCTCAAGAAATGAGATAGGCCGTCAGTACTTCAGGTGTGATCAATTTTCAGATATTGGCACCATAGCTTGTGGACTCTAACTTTCACAAAGACCAAATAATATACCCCAATTTGTACTTATTTTTACCAAAGATATGTAGCAGTATAAATTTTGGCCAAAATTTATCAAGAAAAATTACAAATTTGCTAAATTTTATAACAAAAACGAAGAAAAATTCTTTTTTTTTTTTACAGAATTTTCAGTTATTTTTCTTTTATAGCGCAAAAAATAAAAAACCCAGAGGTGATTAAATACCACCAAAAGAAAGCTCTATTTGTGTGAAAAAAAGGACAAAAATTTCATATGGGTACAGTGTTGTATGAATGAGTAATTGTCATTCAAAGTGTGAGAGCACCGAAAGCTGAAAATTGGTCTGGTTATTAAGGGTGTTTAAGTGCCCAGTAGACCGAGTGCTTCTTTTCCACCTTATGATTAGTGATTTTGGGTGGTGTAGTGCATCCAATGTGTTTAAAGCCAGCGACAAAGCCATCAACTGGATTACAGGTCTGTCACAATTTGAATACTGGGATGGATTTGGAACGGCGAGAGATACTGCTATCCACTCTGTCATAATCTGCAATAGTTCTCAATAAAGTGGCCTGCATTTTGTGACCCATTCAAAAAAAATGCAGGATGTGGCATTGAACCTACAGTACTTCATAAGTGTTCTTTCTGCCCAATCCAGGAGATAGAGCTCCATGTATAGAAGAGAGCCAATCATCTGACTTTCACAGGTCACAAGTCTTTATTTTCTCATTCACCGTTCTGTGGGCTTTGGACTCCTGAAGTCAATTGAGCACAGATATGTACAAGGCCATACCACTTATTTTAAAAATTGACCCCTTAATGAGGCCAGCCACATGGTAAATACCACTATACAAAATAATGAATTTCATATATCTGTACTCATTAAAACAAGTAAATTGAGAGAAAGATCTGTTCGAAATGAAGGTTTATTTCTTGTGATGGAAAGAGGTTATCCACATACATTTCAAGGAAGAGTGTGGTCATGTGTTTGTTAGTGCAACATCCATACCTACCTAATCTAAAACGCTGAATAGTAGGATGTAAGTACAGAAAACCACAGAACAGGTTTTCTAAATAGAAGAGATTTTTGGATGTTTAAAACACATGGAAAAATACTGAGAAACACACACTACACCTGTTTTATATTAGGAAGGAAAGACTACTAAACTGTCTTTAAATCTAGTTTAAAGATTAGAAAACTAGTTACACTTAAATATTTTGGTCTAAGAGCCGACAATATAAAAGACTCTCAATGTGGTCCTAATTTACAAGACACTTCTTAGAATAGACCTTCTCTAGCATTATAGCAAATCACATAACAAGACAAGCAAGTAACAAAGCTCATAACATAGAAACTGTAACTGCTCTAGAAAGATATAGAATGCACGGAACTAGTGGTCTTCTTGGCAAGGGAAGTGTTACTCATCATCCCCACCACAAATAAGGAGGAGTGTATTCCTGTAGTCTCCAGATGTGTCACTCTGTGGAGAGAGAGAGCTATTAGACACAAACCACAACTCAAGTTCTTGCCACATACTGCAGACTACACAGGTTTTTTCTGTCTTTGTATGAAAATTAAGTATTGTAGCTATTAGAAATACACACACGTATATCCATTAGTACAGCTCGAACAGCAATGATGTGCAGTAAAATAAAGAAACCAATTTGTTTCTGTATTCCGAGCTACTTTTAGTTTTTGTTGTTTGAGCATCTGTCTCGAGGTGTCACAAAAAATAAATACAATTGCCCAGCAAAAAAACAAAAAACAAAAAACAAAAACAAACTGTGGTTCTAGACTGAGGAAAACCAACGTGTTCTCCTGCAAAAAAAAAATATTCCTCCAAGACAGATTTTCACCTGCTGCTCTTATTTTGCTAATGTTTTGCAATAAGTGCATATACTGTACCTGGGTTGGACATAACTATGTCAAGTTCCATTTAACATGTTTGACAGTAGGCCAAAACTATATTATTTTTATTTATATTTGGTTTATGTGCTGCTAGGCTGTTCCCTTTACTTGCCATGGTGAATAAAAACTAGGTTTTCATTTTCTTTTTACCTTTATTGATTGAAGCAGAGATGTTCCATAATTTTTTCTGTACTCTTTCCGTATATCAAGCATATCAACTTCACTTCGAGAAACCATCACTCGGATCAAGGTTTCATCATCAGTTCCAGCTCCCTGTGCAGATGGTAAATATCAATGAAATACTAATAAGGGCCATTCATAAACCTACATTATATTATTGCCAACAATGAAATCTTATATTTGCTGGATGGTCCTGAAAAGTATAACTCCCTCCCTATTAGGATCATATTAAGACATGTTGTCCTAGGTACAAATGAATAACATACATTGTATGCAAGGTTTGTCACCTTTTTAGTCATTTTATGAAAAAATAAATGCTAGGATGTACTATGGAGGAGTCCTTCCCCTTACAGTTTCTTTAGAATTTTCTATAAAGATCAGGAGGTGGGCAAAAAAAGGTGGGCAAATGGACGTACAGGTACGTCCCCTTTAAATCGTGGCATTGTGGGCGCCTGCCGCGTACTCCATGCCTATGGGTCCCACGGACTCGGTGTCTGCCGGTGGCCAACAATCGTGTTACAGAGTGGCAGAACGGGGAGATGCCCATGTTAACAAGGCATTTCCCTGTTCTGCCTAGTGACATGACAGGGATCTATTGCTCCCCGTCATCGGGAGCAGTGATCGCTGTCATGGGCTACCTAGGACATCTCCCCCACAGTTAGAATCACTCCCTAGGACACACTTAACCCCTTGATCGCCCCCTAGTGTTTAACCCTTTCCCTGCCAGTGTCATTTACACAGTAATCAGTGCATTTTTATAGCACTAATCGCTGTATAAATGACAATGGTCCCAAAATAGTGTCAAAAGTGTCCGAAAGTGTGCTATAATGTCGCAGTCACGATAAAAATTGATATAACTTTTGCGCAAACCAATCAATATACGCTTATTGCGTTTTTTTTTACCAACAATATGTAAAATACATATCGGCCTAAACTGAAAAAAAATATAATATATATATATTTTATTTGGGGGGGGGGGGTATTATAGCAAAAAGTAAAAAAATATTGTAATTTTTTTTTCATAATTGTCGCTGTCGTTGGGTATTTCTCTTCTGGCAGTCCATTGGAGTAATGTGGAGCATACAGTATTATGCTAGGAAGGAAGGTAAGTAAAGATGGTGGGTTGCCCTGAATGAACAAAGCATGGGTTCACTTTAGGTATAAACACCTTTAGATTGCCATTGTACTAACAGGAGATACCGGTTGTGAACGTATATTTGAGGTATGTACAATGTTAATGTATAGCAAAAAGCTGGATCAGTGCACAGGGTAGCAGAAAACACAAGATAGCAGACAATTGTTGCATGGTGTTTAGTGCAGCCCTGCTATAAAGACAGAAAAAAATATATGAAAAAAAGAAATAGGTCTGCTTACTTTCATAGCTTTGTTCAGAGTTTCAGCAAAATATCCAGGGACACATCGAACATTCTTCACTAAAAAACACATATATATTAGTAGATTAAATAAAATATCAAAGGCTATAGGAACAAACACTTAATTGTTACCATTTCCCTACCCTAAGGGAAATTTTCGTAAGATAAAAAATTCCTGTAAGGATATACCTTTATAGAGATCTTAGTTGATGCAGATTGCCTTGACTGCTTTGCAGTAATCCAATGAAAAAGACAGCATGAATAGAGATTTTCTGAGTGCATAAATTGCCAGTACTAGATACTAAGCCTAATATTTATCGCCCAGCAGAATACCAGCATAATCACTTAACACTTTAGGTTTATGTGAATATTGTAAATCACACCTCCCAATCATCCCATATTCTACAGAACTGTCCTGGGATTTCAAAACAATTTTGGTGTCTCGCAGAACCGGACTCTTCCCCCAGAGCCCAGTGCCAGAACGCTCATTCCGATACTTGGCAGGCTTATGGAAGGTGGCCCCCTTCAGGCTGCCCTGCTTGCTCTCAGTCAGTTGCGCTGAGCTTCCTATGGTAACAGTGGGAGTAGCCATGACCGAAATGTAAAAAATGCGGGAGAGAGTCAAACCATCATGAAAGTGCAAACTCTTCCAGAATGCAGGAGCCACGGCCACAGCCGAGCCCAGGGAGCACTCTGCAATAGTTAAAGGGGACAGCATCAGCTTTAACCAAGTGTGTTTACGGCATGGGGGAGAGAGAAAATGTGTACAAAAAAGAGGGGGGGTAGGCAGTGTGTGCAGTCAGTGATTTAAATTGGAACTAAAACCTAAATTGGACTTTTTATGTGCCACAGTTACTGTAACAAAAATATTTCAAAATTGACATTTTATTAAATTCACAATTTTGTTTTTTTGCAGTAACCGTGGCACCTAAAAAGTGCCATTTATGTTTACACATGCAGTTTTAAGATGTATTAGAAGTGTAGTCCCCCATCACACTCTCCTTCATTCTCTTTCATCTAATCTGCTAAAGTGGAACTAAAGTTGAAAAAAAATTGTGCACAGGCAGGCTTCTTTATTGCAGAATAAAATTATTTTTGTGTTTAGGTCTGCTCTAATTTGGGCTATTTCCCAGGTCCGGTTTATTGGTTATTTCTAATCAGACTCGATAAGCCCTTCCAATATTTAGCATCATTTAACAGAATATCAGCACAAAATTATTTATTTTCCATAGTGTCACTACTTACATTGCTTTGCATGCACTACAGAACTTTGAGAGCTCCTCATAACAGAATACAAAGTCTATTCTCATATACAGTCATTTCCATTAGCAATACAAAACTAGTTGCATTTCCATCTATGTAATGGGCTACTGCAAACAGTTAAATTTTCCAACACGCAAACCTTTCATTTTTAGTACTGTACTCCCTAGACAGAAATGTAATATGTTGCACACTGGTTTCCCATGTTAATTGTGGAACATGGCGTCAAAGTAAAGCTTTGACTACACCTGTAATTATCGGGTTACCCTTCTTTTACACTGCATTTTATGCTATAGGAGTAGAGTAAATGGATCCAAGTCTTACCTATAGCAAGCAAAATATTTTCAAGATTGCCCGATGTCTCACGATCAATGCTCTCTTCAATCTGGTAGCCAGAGATGGTCATGTATCTATCAAACACTGAAATGTCAAAAAAGAGATGCTAAGAATCAGCACAAAATCCCAGGAAGTAAAATCAATGACACTATGTAGAACTTAAACTATATAATGGTCTTGTGTACATCTTTAAGTAGACCCTGGTTTCAGACAAGCAGCTAGCTACAGAATTTAAACAAATAGGTTGTATACGAGAACAGTTTTAGTGATCACAGAATTTGGCAACTAAAATCAACCAGACTGGAATTCAGGTGTGCCACCATAATTAAAGCAGTTCTAGCACAGCTTGGTCAAGAATACATCCCCAGCCTGATGCTTGTCTAATGAAGCAGATGTACACTAATGAAGCTCTCGCTCTGTTCAAACTTCCCTATTGTCAGTATATTTATTTACTAAATTACATATCTGTACTTTTCTAATACCTGTCAGGAGGTCAACTTTAATGTGGGGTACACACTATAAGATTGGGCGAACGATCATCTGATCTTCGTTGTTTCACAGCAAATCGGAACCATTTGTTGTTTGTTTTTGTTGTTTTTTTGTTTCTGATCATGTGCAGTCTGATTTTTCATGTAAGAAAAAAAAAAAAATTGGAAAAAAAAGGAGTTTGTCCTGTCCGGAATTTTCATCCAAAAAGTCGGAATCGGCTGTCAAAAGTTGTGTACACCCTATACGAAAATCGTACGAAAGTTCCTCGGATGAAAAAATTGTTCACCCGTTTTTCTTAGTGTGTACGAGCCTTAAAGAGGAAGTAAACTCTGCCACTTTGATGCTTCTTTTCATTTAGTCCATTATAATAAATCAAACTATATCAAACTATAGCCACTGTAATCCAGCCCAAATCGCATATTACTTACTGTTTAAAGAAACTTTTAAAAAACTTGTTTCCAGGAGTAAGGCATCGCCATCTTAAGTATTGTCCACAATAGAGTGTATTTCCGCCCTTACATTGAGCACTTCCTGTACTGTTAACCAAGCCTCCTTCTCAATCCAATGTTTCTATGGCAACCCTGCTTCCCTGCTCATAGCGGACTTGTTTTATTTCACAGTATTTACTTGTGTAGATTATCTAGTGTTTGCCTATGTCAGTCTTATCAGCTTCAGCTGATAGACTGAAATAATGCTGTCCGATGGCCAGGTCTACACTCCATGTGACATGGTCACATGGGGTGTAGTATGAAGCGCTGAGTGATTATGCAGTCTCCTGGGATTTCAGTGTTGTGCCGTAGGAAGTCCTGATGATAATAGATAGACAAGCACACAGAATGTGCCGTAAATCAGGGGCGATATGGGCATGCTCAGTGATGTCATTCTACAGAACAAAAAGGATTACAATACTAATCAAGTAAGGAGATATCTACAAGCAATGTTTATTAGGGTTTTTTATGCTGATTTACATGGGACAAAGTTGTGGGGGAGAGTTTACAACCACTTTAAATATCCAGTCTTGGTCAATTATTTCCAGGTACTTTTTCTTGTTGATAGAACTTTTCTTAAAAGCAGCCTGGGATTTAGTAGCTAAATCTGTACAAAACTCAGGCTCGTAAAGAATTGACAACTTTCCCTATTTTTCCCTATTTTTCCCTTAGGAAAATTGTAAGTACAAAAAAAAAAATAAAAAAAAAAATACACACAACATAATGCAGAGGTTGCAAGGCTCCTTTATAAGCTGTTGAGAGCTAGTGAAATAAAGACAACTAAAATGGGAATGGTAAGTTAAGATAAAAATACAAACAAGTAGACTTTGGCAAAAAGAGACAGGCATTTGCAGCAGGGGCTTGAAATATTATAATGTGAAAATACATAAAAATAAAAAGGTGTCCTCATTTGTGGAACCTCTTAATTGCTGCATATGGTATTTTATAACAGTGTATGGAAGCTTAAAGAACCAACCCTTATAATAGTACAGATACTTTTTTATCCACGAGAAAAAAGTAAAGAAAATGAAAAAAAATAAAAAAGCGGAATACTCATGTCTGAGACATTTTAATAATTTCCATCTGTGAAAGTAGTAAGATTTTCCAACTACCATAAGCTTTTGCTGAACGTCCTGTGTGTACATGAACTCAATGATTTTTTTATGTTGATTTCCAAGCTGAAAAAAGAACAAAAGACTGAAACGCTGACCTTCGAGTGTGACTGTAGGGACCAGGTTTGCGATTTAATAACAGTATGTTGCAGACAGAAGTCCCAATTACCTGCTTGACAGCAGCAAGGTTAGGAGTATTCCCCTTTTGACGTCGGGGTGAAAAACTCTGGAGAGTTCTTTCCATTTCTTACAGTGGGTGGATACATGATTCACTGCCTAATGACCACAATGACTCAAGAATGTCAAATATATTTATATTCAAAGTTCACAAATTATACTTTTGAATTCTTTCAGGAAATAAATGCGGTAAGGCTTGGCTAAGCCTACTGAAATGAAAGTTTACATATGTGGCAAATTCAGACCTCCATTTAAAAAAAAAAAAAAAGAGAAAAAAAGGACATTGGGTAAAGTAATAAAGGTGTATAAAAATAAAAATTAAATAAAAAAAATAAAAAAAACTTGGGGGGGGGGGGGGTCAATATTATATTTAATTTATGTATTTAAATTAATGATTTATTAGATGCTATAGATAAAACCTCTTAACCTATAAAAAAAAAAATGATATTACATCTTACCAGTCCTTAGATTAGGTGCCTGCATTAGTTTTATATTTTCAGACATTTCTCCCTTAAATTTTCATCTGGCAATTCTGAAAATAGCACTGGGGATGATTTACTAAATCAGAAGAGTGTACAATCTGGTGCAGAAGTGCTAGCAATCAGTGCCCACCAGTCACCATTAGTGATGCCAGTCAGTGCTGGTTATCAGTGCTGCCCATCAATGTCCACCAGTGCCACCTATCAGTGCCCATAAGTGCTGCATATTGGTTCCTCCACAACTGTGCCCATAAATGCAGCCTATCAGTGCCGCCTCATCAGCGCACATCAGTCAAGGAGAAAAAAATGACTTGCTTACAAAATGAAGAAAAAAAAAAAAAAAAACTATCAAAATTTGTGGTCTTTTTTTTTAAGTAAAAAAAAAAAAGAAACAGCAGTGATTAAATACCACCAAAATAAAGCTCTATTTGTGTGAATAAAATGATATAAATGTCACATAGTTACAGTGTAGCATGACCATGCAATTGTCAAAGTGCGACAGCGCTGAAAGCTGAAAAAAGGCCTTGGCAGGAAGGGGGTGTAGTGCCCTGTATTGAGGTGGTTAAATAGCCTGAAAAAATTAAATCTAATCTGCCCCCACTTTTAGAATGGTAAACTGCAATAGATGACATTTTTGTTTTAAGGCTTACATGCACTTTAAAATGTGCAGCAGTTTCTTTTATTTCTTAGGTATTTTAAAAGGTGTTTGAATTACTACCACCAGACACATGCCATGGCTATTACAAGGTAGTCCTGCTCTCTATATTGGATTCCTTATTTTTATCTTCAAAGTCTTTCTTTATAGCCCCTGCAATGGGCAATTTTCTAGTAAAACTGTATAGCACTTTCAACCAACAAATACAATTGACCAATTTAAAGCAGCCAATACCATTTTTGCTGTATATGAAAAGTTGGTTGAAAGTAGCTTACAGCTGAAATCCCAGCATTTACAAAATTATTGAAATGTTAAGGATAAAACAGGAACAACAGTGATCAGACTATCCAATGTCCACACAGTGGAACCGCTGATTGGGGGGGCACTTTGCATTTATTGAGCAGAGCTCAAAGGGCTTCCTAAAAACGCTTCTCTACATCCACCGTAAAGCACTGATTGTTTACTGATTGTTTAGAACAATATGAAATACAATATCCGATTCACAGATATGGGTTACTGCACACATCTCAAAATCTCTCCAACACTTTTCCAGCAGGTTATTTAATAAATGTCTAAAATGCAGCAATCCACGGCAACTAACTAGAATTCATATTTTATTGATCTGGATACAATAAAACTAAATTGATTCAGTTGTATGAGTCACATCACTTTGCAAATTATTATTGCACTTTGCATTTCCTTATTAAATAGGACCATTTCACCCAACACTTCATGTAAATTTGATATGTAAAACTACTACAGTGAAGCCAGAATGCTTCTAGGAATTTCAGAAAATAACCAACCAGAAGACACATGAAAAACATTTGCATAGCTACAGAAATGCAAATGACACCACAAAATAAACAGAAATGTGATCCATTTGCAAAGCTAATAAGTCTTTATAAATGAAGGAGTCAGTACAAAGGCCATTCATTTAACAACGATTTACCTTTTCTTAAATGGGCATTGCTGCGAGTTCCCAAAATAGTAATGAACTTCTCTTCATCTGTGCCCCACTTAGTTTCCCCAGCTTTAAATAAATCCTACCAGAATAAAAAAAGATCATACTGGTTTGAATTTCAAAAAGCAGACACATGCACAATCACCAAAACACAAAAATTATCCCTCCAAGGCATGACTGAAACATTCATGTCAGTCTCTCATCAACCATGGAGAGCAACATAAAAAATGCACTGACCTGGGCATCCTGCTCAACAAGAGCATCATTGACTTTAGAGTCCGGGTCCCTATTACCCTGCAAAAACAGAAAAACACCTCTTTAAAACTGTAAATCATTATTTATAATGGTGCTACCCAAATATTCATATTCCTGTGAGGATGCTGCACAGATGCTCAATAGGGTTAAGGTCTGGAGACATGCTTGACGAAGGCAGTGGTCATCTTGGAGGCATGTTTGGGGGGTCGTTATGTTGAAATACTGCCCTGCGGCCCAGTCTCCGAAGGGAGGGTATCATGTTCTGCATCAGTATCTCACAGTACATGTTGGCATTCATGGTTCCCTCAATGAACTGCAGTTCCCCAGTGCCGGCAGCACTCATGCAGCCCCAGACCATGACACTCCCACCACCATGCTTGACTGTATTCAAGACACACTTGTCTTTGTACTCCTCACCAGGTTGCCGCCACACACGATTGGCATCATCTGAACCAAATAAGTTTATCTTGGTCTTATCAGACCACAGGGCATGGTTCCAGTAATACATGTGCTTAGTCTGCTTGTCTTCAGAAAACTGTTTGCAGGCCTTCTTCATCTTCAGAAGAGGCTTCCTTCTGGAATGACAGCCATGCAGACCAATTTGATGCAGCGTATGGTCTGAGCACTGACAGGCTGACCCCCCCACCCCTTCAACCTCTGCAGCAATGCTGGCAGCACTCACACGTCTATTTCCCAAAGACAACCTCTGGATATGACGCTAAGCACGTGCACTCAACCTCTTTGGTCGACCATGGCGAGACCTGCTCTGAGTGGAACCTGTCATGTTAAACCGATGTATGGTCTTGGCCACCATGCTGCAGTTTAGTTTCATGGTCTTGGCAATCTTCTTATAGCCTAGGCCATCTTTATGTATAGCAACAATTCGTTTTTTCAGATCCTCAGAGTTCTTTTGCCATGAGGTGCCATGTTCAACTTCCAGTGACCAGTATGAGAGCGTGAGAGCGATAACACCAAAGTTAACACACCTGCTCCCCATTCACACCTGAGACCTTGTAACACTAACGAGTCACATGACACCGGGAAGGGAAAACGGCTAATTGGGCCCAATTTGGACATTTTCACTGAGGGGTGTACTCCCTTTTGTTGCCAGCATCAAGCTGACACTGTTATACAAGCTGTACACTCCCTACTTTACATTGTAGCAAAGTGTAATTTCTTCAGTGTTGTCACATGAAAGGATATAATAAAATATTTACAAAAATGTGAGGGGTGTACTCACTTTTGTGAGATACTGTATAATTATATACACATACACATACACACAATTTTAGTTTCAGGTATTTACCAAAACATATTCAAGCTAGTATATAATGGATATGGGCTGAACGTACACGTGAGAGTATGCACAGTGCATCGAAATTGGAGAAAGGGTTTAGGAATTATGAATAAAATGCTCTTATGAATAGCTATCCCCCCTTTTTTCAAGAGACCAAAAGTAATTGGACAATTGAATCAAAAGCTTTTTCATGGTCAGATGTGGGCTACTCCATTATTTTTTTTCAACAATTAAGCAAGTAAAAGATCTTTGATTCTAAGTGTGGTATTTGCATTTGGAATCTATTGCTGTGAACCTAAATCAAGCAATCAAAGGAGCTGTCCATGCAAGTGAAACAGGCCATTGTAAGGCAAAATGAAACAAATACATCAGAGAGATGGCAGCAACATTAGAATTGGCCAAATCAACAGTTTGGTACTTTGAGGAAAGAATGCACCGGTGAGCTCAGTAACATAAAAAGGCCTGGGCATCCACAGGAGACAACAGTGGTGGATGATCACAGGATCCTCTCTGTGGTAAAGAAAAACCCATTCACAACATCTAAAAAAGTGAAGGACAAGCTCCAGGAGGTGGGCATATCATTGTCAAAGTCTACAATCAAGAGAAAACTTCAAGAGAGAAAATACAGAGGGTTTACCACAGGGTGCAACCCATTCATAATCCTGAAGAATAGAAAATCCAGATTAGACTTTGCCAAAAAAACTCTAAAAAAAGCCAGACCAGTTCTGGAAAAGCATTCTTTGGACGGATGAAATTAAGATTAATCTGTACCAGAATGACAGGAAGAAAAAAAATTGTGGCAAAGGCTTGGAACAGCTCATCATGATCCAAAGCACACAAAGTCATCTGTAAAACATGGTGGAGGCAGTGTGATGGCATGGCCATGCATTGCTTCCAGTGCTAATGGGGCATTGGTGATTATTGATGATGTGACAGAAGACAGAAGCAGCCAAATTAATTCTGCAGAGTTAAGGCCCCTTTCACACTGGGGCGGTGAGCCGCGGTGACGGTAAAGCAGCGCTATATTTAGCGCTGCTTTACCGTCATTTTCACCGCGGTTTGCGGCCGCTCGCGGTGCGGTTTTACCCCCCGCGAGCGGCCGAAAAAGGGTTAAACACCCCCCGCAGAGCGCCGCCGTAGCCGCGGTATTGCCGCGGTAACCGCGGTATTGCCGCGGTTTTACCGTGGTCTCCCATTGTAATCAATGGGAAGGAGCGGTATAGGAGCGGTATAGGAGCGGTGAACACACCGCTCCTATCCCGCTCCAAAGATGCTGCTAGCAGGACTTTTTTTGTCATCCTGCTAGCGCACCGCTCCAGTGTGAAAGCCCGCCGGCTTTCACACTGGAGTGAATGGGGCCGGATTTTTTCATGCGGTGAACAGGCGCTATTTTTAGCGCTGCACCGCATGAAAAACGCCCCGGTGTGAAAGGGGCCTTAGAGACACAGTCAGCCCAGATTCAGCCAAATGCAGCAAAGTCGATTGGACGTTTCACAGTACAGATGGACAATGATCCAAAAACACACTGCAAGAGCAACCCAGGAGCTTTTGAAGGAAAATAAGTGGAATATTCTGCAAGTGAATGCAATTGGGCATGCATTTCACTTGCTGAAGGCAAAACTAAAAGGCAGAACTAAAGGCAGAAAGACCCACAAAGAACAACTGAAGACAGCTGCAGTTAGATCCTGGCAAAGCATCAGAAAGGAGGAAACCCAGTCTTTGGTAATTTCCATGGGTTCCAGACTTCAGGTAATCATTGCCAGTAAAGGATTCTCAACAAAATATTAAAACATGAACATTTTATTTATAAATTACATTCATTTGTCCAATTACATTTGAGCCCCTAAAAATAGTTGCCGTTCCTAAAATTTAGACTTCATATTTATGTTCAACCCCTTGAATTAAAGCTAAAAAACTGCACTTCAAATTTATTTGGATAGTTTCATTTTAATTTTATTCTGGTGGCATACAGAGCCAAAAGTATGAAAATTGTGCCTGTGTCCAAAAATATATATATATATATATATATATATATATATATATATATATATATATATATATATATATATATATATATATATATATATATATACACACACACACATACACACATACATACATATATATATGGACCTAACTATGATTTTTTAAAGAAATCAATATGTGCAATCTGTGTAAATTCATTGATCTCTTTAAGAGAACACACACATTAGGCTGGGTTCACACTATTGCAAATTGGATGCGGATTTCCCCGCATTCAATTCGCATAGCAGGAGATTCACACATCTCCACGCGGCTCTGGTGAGGATTGCACAGGAGCCCTGTGTGTCTTTTGGTCCATTTGGGTGAATGGAGATGCACCAGACTCCTGCTGTGAGACGCTGCATTCTCAAGTGTGAACCCAGCCTTAGGCCCCTTTCACACTGGGGCGTTTTTTCAGGCGCTTTAGCGTTAAAAAAAGCGCCTGTAAAACGATTGAAAGAAGCCTCATCTGCAATTCCAATGTGAAAACTCAAGTGCTTTAAGAGCCCTTTCACACTGCCAGCGCCCGAAAAACGCTCGTAAGGCACCGCTTAAACTAGCGACGCTTTACCAGCGCTTTTCGAGCGCTAGTGGGGCGCTTTTAACCCCTGCTAGTGGCCAAAAAAAGGGTTAAAAGCGCCCACAAAGCGCTGCTGCTACAAGCGCTTTTCAGGCGTTTTTCATGCGCTACACATTGATTTCAATGGGAAGAGGCGCTTTAGGAGCGGTGTATTCACCGCTCCAAAAGCGCTGCAAAGAAGCTGCTTGCAGGACTTTTTCTGACGCCCTGCCAGCGCAGCACCTCAGTGTGAAAGCACTCGGGCTTTCACATTGGGATTGCAGTTGCAGCTTCTTTCAGGCGCTTTTTTTAACGCTAAAGCGCCTGAAAAACGCCTGAAATACGCCCCAGTGTGAAAGGGGTCTTAACCACTTCAGCCCCGGACCAATTGGCAGCCAAAGGACCAGGCCCCTTTTTGCGATTCGGCACTGCGTCGCTTTAACTGACAATTGCGCGGTCGTGCGACGTGGCTCCAAAACAAAATTGGCGTCCTTTTTTTCCCACAAATAGAGCTTTCTTTTGGTGGTATTTGATCGCCCCTGCGGTTTTTATTTTTTGCGCTATAAACAAAAATAGAGTGACAATTTTGAAAACAATGCAATATTTTTTGCTTTTTGCTATATTAAATATCCCCAAAAAATATATAAAAAAATTTTTTTTTCTTCCTCAGTTTAGGCTGATACGTATTCGTCTACATTTTTTTTTTTTACCAAAATCGCGATTATTGATTGGTTTGCGCAAAAGTTATAGCGTTTACAAAATAGGGGATAGTTTTATAGCATTTTTATTAATATTTTTTTTTTTACTAGTAATGGCGGCGATCAGCGATTTTTATTGTGACTGCGACATTATGGCGGACACATCGGACATTTTTGACACATTTTTGGGACCATTGTCATTTATACAGCAATCAATGCTATTTAAATGCATTGATTCCTGTAGAAATTACAGTTGTAGTGAAGGGGTTAACCACTAGGGGGAGGGGAGGGGTTATGGGCTGTGACGTGTGTGTTTTTTTTACATTAGGGGGCGGGGCTGACGTCATTGATCGGCTTTCCCGATGACCGGGAACAGCCAATCAATGACAGGCAGAGTAGGAAGCGCGGCGAGAGGTTTGTTTACACATACCTCTCCCCGTTCTTCAGCTCCGTAACCCGATCGCGGGACACCAGCGGTGATCGGGTCCGCTGGTCCCGCGGCCGGGGTCACGGAGCTCCTGAATGGGTCGCGAGCGCGCCGCTGGCGGCGCGCGCGACCCACAGGCAGGCAAATGCACGATCACGTACAGGTACGTGATTTTGCCTGCCCGTGCCATTCTGCTGACGTATATATGCAGTGGCCGGTGGGGAAGCGGTTAAAGTCCATTTTTCTATTTCGTTTCATTGTTTTATTATGACAGGTATTACTACTGCAGCTTATTACAGTGCTCAACTATGCAGTTACAAAAAGCTAAAATGAGAGCATTTTTGTAGCCCCTAATAATAATGGCTACAAAACTGATCTGACAGTACCCCCAGTATCACAACAACATGCCATCTATCTGTACTATTGGACTTTTACTACCATAAAAGCAACGGACACATTCATTTACAACTGGACAATAATAATACTTACTTGGGCAAGGACTACCAACATCCTCTGAAAATATCCAGATGTATCTCCAGTGATGCAGTCTTCCAACTCACATCCATATTCTAAAATTGGAATTCAAGAAAGCATCATAGATTAGATTAACTACTGTATATTATAATTCAGAGTCTTTATATGTAAATACATGTATACTACAAGTCACAACAACCATTTAAAATAATTTCTCTTAGATGAGAACAGCTTCTCTTGTAAGAATGATACTCCACCTGCTAAAAAAAAACTCCTTCGCTGCACTGCATTCTGTCTGAAATTAACCAGTGCTTTTGGGTATGAGGCAGCACATGCCCTACTCTCAGGATGTCATGATATCATGATAGGGCTTGAACAGCCAACTGTCAAGCCCTAATATTGCCACCTGACGAGGAACAAGAAGAAATTACCCCAATGTAAAGCTCAAAACACCATCAGACATGGAGCTTACAGAGTTAGAACTCCCACCTCTGGTGGAGACACACAATGGTGGGGGGTGCAGTTAGATGAGCATCCGTGGGTTGGAGGTTATTTTCACATGAGAACCTGTAGCTTTGCCCTGAATAATCTCTTTTAGTGTTTAAAAGCAATTTGTACTCAAGGTAAGAATACTCTGACAATGTTCAATGTAGCACTGCAAGGCAACATTCACAGAAGGTGTAGACCCTTGGAAGAAAAATCTACAGTGTCCTAGCACAAAAAGCAGAATATCAAGTTCCTGGCTGAAAGTTTTTCAAAGCAGATCTGCAAATCCCTACACAAAAAGTTATGTTCATTTTAAAGATTTTAGCAAAATTTATTGGCAACTTCTCACATTTTCTATTTTGAGACATTGTTGTAGGCTTTATGACCTCTCTCAAAATCGGTATCGGTTGTCCCGATACTAGTATCGGGACCAATACCGAGCATTTGCGCGAGTACTTCTACTCGCACAAATGCTCCCGATGCCTTATCCGATACCTGGTCGGCGGGTGGACGGAGAGGGCAGGTGAAGGCAGAGGGCGGGCGGAGTCAGCGGTGGACGAAGAGGGCGGGTGAAGGCAGAGGGCGGGCGGAGTCAGCGGTGGACGAAGAGGGCGGGTGAAGGCAGAGGGCGGGCGGAGTCAGCGGTGGACGAAGAGGGCAGGTGAAGGCAGAGGGCGGGCGGACGGAGAGGGCAGGTGAAGGCAGAGGGTGGACGGGTGAAGGCAGAGGGCGGGCGGAGTCAGCGGGTGAACGGAGAGGGCAGGTGAAGGCAGAGGGCCCTGTACCTCACTGTGACAGAGATTGAAGCTGAGTTTTCTTTCACTTTCCTATCACCTCTGGAGAGCGAGCGAGCGAGAGCGAGCGCGAGATTCTCTGGGCGGCATCCCAGTGCAGACCCAAACGCAAAGACAAGGCAACTTGCCTTGTTTTGTGTGGAGCCAGCTCACACCACTGCATTTCGGAGGTGTGCACTGCATGCTTTTTCAAGTGCAGCAGAAACCACTGCATCTTAACATCATTGTGTGAATAGAAACTAATGAAAAGTCACTTACGACATTTCAATAAAGTTCTATAAAAAAAAAAAAAAAAAAAAAAAACTCAGCAATGTTCAGCGTGGCTGCTGGTGTGAATGATCTTAAGAGATAATGAAAAATTATGAAGAGTAAACAACCAGACAAGAAAACAGTATTTGCCAATAAAAAAAAACTGAACACAAAAAAAAAAAAAAATATATATATTTTTTTCCACAAATATAAACCGATCAGCCATAGCAGTATGACCACCACAATAACCTGTCAAGGCCTTAACTCCACAAAACCTCTGAAGGTATGCTGTGGTATGACTGCAAGCTGGCAGTAGCAGATCTTTTAAATCCTGTAAGTTGCTAGGTAGGGCCTCAATGGATTGGACTTGTTTTTCCATAACATCCCACAGATGCTTGATTTGATTGATATCTGGAGAATTTGGAGACCAAGCCAATGCCTCAAACTCGTTTTTGAGTTCCTCAAACTATTCTTGACTTCATCAGACCAGCCACCTTCCATTGCTCCGTGGTCCAGTTCTGATGCTCAAATGCCCATCGTAGGCACTTTTGGCTGGAAACACAGGTCAGCATGGGCACCTGAAACCAGCCTGTGGCTACGCAGCCCCATACACAAACTGCAATGCACTCTGTGCTCTGACACCTTTCTATTGAAAGCAGCATTAGATTTTTCAGCAATTTCAGCTACAGTAACTCTTCTATTGGATTGGACTACATGGGACAGCCTTCGCTCCCCACCTGCATCAATGAGCCTTGGCTACCCATGACCCTGTTGCTGGTTTTACTTCCTTGGACCACCTTTAGTAGGTCCCGACCACTGCAGCTGGGGAGCATCCCACAAGACCTGCAGTTTTGGAGATGCATGCTCTGACGTAGTTGTCTAGCCATTACAATTTGGCCCATATAAAAGTCAATTAAATCCTTATTCTTGTCCATTTTTTCTGCTTTCAAACACATTAAATTCACAGACATCATGTTCGCTTGCTGCCTAATATATTCAACCACTTGCAGGTCCAATTGTAATGCGTGTGCGCTATACGTGGAAACTTCGTTTTTTTTCCCTCAGAACAGTAATGGGGTTCTGAGGGTTAATTGTACACGTTAACTTTGGCATCAGTTTGGCTGGGCTTTACTAGGGTTCTGCCTGGTCATGGGTGCAGTGAGGTACCCATGACAGGCCTAGAACCAGGCCTGGTTGGATGTTTTAGGTATCAATTTTCCTCGGAGCCAGTGGGTGCGCCTGGCCCTCGCTGTGTAGTCTGGGGAAGGGTACTTAAGGTGCTGAAGTCACGTGTTCAGGGTTCGGCCGCAGTCCTGCTTCCTGGTTCTGGACCGGGGTAGCCCTGCGAGGGGTCCCGGGCCTGGGAGCGCTTGCCGTCCCACAACATGGTCAGTTTGACTAGCCCCATAGACCCGCTTGGTCTGGGGCAAGGATCCGCCTATTCGAGTCTCGGAGCCAGGTTAGCCGAGGCCCAGTAACTGAAGGAGGATTCAAGGCGTCCCGGTGTGCTCTCAGTATTGGAGGGGCACCACAGCTCATACAAGTGACTGGGGGAGGACTCTTCGGAGGAGGGCCAACAAGCTGGCATCTCAGTAAGAGCCTGGAAGCTGAGTTGTATGGACACTAAAGAATCCACACTTCCACAGTACTGCCAAGGAGACAGAGAAAGTTCCAGGTACTGTGAGAAAGGTTGCTATTCACCTTCGGTTGCAAGTTTATTCTTTGTCAGAGACTTTTTGCAAGTTTCTGGATCACATTGTTGGCTGGCATACCTCTGGCTAGAGGTTTGTCCAGCATTGAAGTACCCAGCTGCGAGTGACTACTCTCTGGGTTGATTAAAGACATTCTGTGGATGTCAGCAGTTCAAGGTGCCTGAGTTTCTTCACCCTTGCCCTCTATTCCTATCTAAGACTGTGTTATGTTGGATGTTACCACTGCAGAAATAAAAACCTTCAAAAAAGGGACATGTGTCAGCATCCAAAAGTTGTTGGGTACTAACCCTGGGAACCCCTGGACATTCACAGACAAGCCAAAAGGAGGTAATTGGTAAGCCCAAAAGTCAAGGCTGCCCCTCTGTGGGTTATGGCCGCTACATTAGTTTTACCTGTCAGTGGTCATACTGTTATGGATGATTGGTGTAAGTTCCAATGTGCTGACCTATAATAGTACTGTGGTTAAAAGAAAGTTGGTCAGAATACAAAAATGGAGTCTGACCACTCTTTTAGGCATCTCTTTAAATAGCACCAAAACAAACATCCCCAACGCATCACATTGAACCTCCATTTTAGCACATGACACAAATGTGAAACCTATGTTGTTGTGCATTGACAGACCAAGCAAAATTAATGGACTGCCTTAACGCAATGCTTGGTAACACTGTAAAAGCATGAATTCAGCCTTTAAGACCTGACATAATACTAAACATGAACATGGGTTTTGGTAAAATTCTTCCTTCAACCTTATATTTTAATTTGGTTTGTTAAACTTTCAGGATACAGTTACTTTATTCACCAGTCGTTTTTGCAAAGACTGTATGCAGAAAATAAATAAAAAAATGAAAAATTCAACAACTTTTCTTCACAATAATGGAAAACATCAGCACAGTTTATTCCTTTTGTGTATACCTTCTTTGTAGACTTTGTTAATGTGATGGATTTCAGATGTAGATCTAGAAGCAAGAATTTCAACGAGAACATTTTCCGTTGTGCCAGCACCCTGGAAAACAAGCACACATTGCCATGTACATAGATCTCAAGGACATGCGACTCTTCACAAGAGCAGATGTTCAATCCTTTCAGCATAAATTTTTTTGAAATACATTTTTTTGTCTTGTGCTGAACAATCAAACATTCTCTTGCCCTTTGACCATAAGAGCAATCACAAAGCAGCATGTATTGCGCAAAAATCCATTATGTCCTTAAAGTAAACAAAATGCAGCATAAATGAAGACAGCTGGCTCCTTGATATGTCACCACGTATTCTGTGATTGGATTAAACTAACAGTTATGTTTCTCACTTGAAAACGTTCTGCAATCTCTACTGTACGTTTTTCAACACATGAATAACTATATTCCTACATGAAAAAAAAAAAAAAAAAAAAGTCATACCTTCATTGCATGTCTAAGTTCTTGAGCATCATACAATTTTGCTGGGGTCATTAGTGCCACAATCACCTTCTCGAGTTTACCCGTAAGTTCAGACTTCAAATCATCAACAAGATCCTATAACACACACACAAAAAAAAAATAAAAAAAAATAAATGGATAATTCAAATGCTTCATAGAATTGCTTCAGCATTGCTAATGTGGGATGCATGTTGAAAGAACTAAAACAAACCCCACTTAAAAAAAATTAAAAAGTAAACAGAGCAATAAAATTTCGAATTTCTTTTTAATTAAATAGCTATAATATTTACTTATTAACTTAAAAAGATGAAACAGAAATCTGTGGCAGAGGAAAGTTTTTTTTTTCAGGCGATTCAGTGTATGTAATGACTTGGCTCATTGCTGAACTAGATTGGGCCATCTTGTACAAAAACTACTTAGACCTACCCTGCCAAATGAGGTCTTAAATGCTACGCCAATTTGCTGTCGCTGATCATTGCTTCTGGATGTAAGAATCTTCATAATAGGGTCTTCATCAGTACCTGAAATGTAATGTTCAAAGAAAAGCCACAGTGAACAAAAAATATTCTTTATGACATTTTACAGAGGGGCATAATTTGTGGTTTTCGGGGCCCAAACAGCGCCCTAATAACTTTGGGAGAAAACACTTTAAAGTTTATTTTTTGATCACCAAAATAAGTTCACAACATTGAGCAAAATCTATACCTAGCTTTAGACCCAGTCTGCATCCATCACACCTCAACCAAAATGTAAAATTAACCATTTTGGGAAGTACTGCCGATAAGAAACCCATTACTGCATCTGCTATTTTGACACACACACACACACACACACACACACACACACACACACGGATATAAAAACATACCTAAACCCTTCATTGCTTTGCGGAGAGCTTCTGCGTCATCATTGGCTTTGAAGCCATTGAAATCCTTGATGGTACCTCTTTTTGTCTAAATAAAACAAAAGTTTTGTTTGTAACCTTACATATATTTTATATGCATTATTGCCCTGAATTTCAGTTTTCCTCTGACAAACAGATTCACTATATGGACCAGTAAAGATGGCATTCAGACCCCATTTACCATTACTCGAGTGCTAGTGTGCCATTCATAAAACCTTGTGCTTCAATAGAGTTTCTGGTGCTCTATGCCCATGGACCTTCTGTCTGAAAGTGTTAAGGATCAAGTGGGGATCGAATACAAAGTTGTAGAGGGTGCAGGAAATTGGTATGGTACAATACTTCCTCAGGTTGAATTTACACTAGAGCACGCAGCGGCTCACAGCAGGAGTCCAGTGCGTTTCCATTCACCATTTCAGGTCAGATTTTAGCCCGAACCTGCAAGTGAACTGGCTTGGAATTCAGGGGATCTCTGAACTCAATGAATAGGAATCCACTTTGCCTTTTCACTCAACGTTTACTCAGCAAAAATGGAGGAGAGAAAGAGAAAGAGAAAGAGAAAGAGAAAGAGAAAGAGAAAGAGAAAGAGAAAGAGAAAGAGAAAGAGAAAGAGAAAGAGAAAGAGAAAGAGAAAGAGAAAGAGAAAGAGAAAGAGAAAGAGAAAGAGAAAGAGAAAGAGAAAGAGAAAGAGAAAGAGAAAGAGAAAGAGAAAGAGAAAGAGAAAGAGAAAGAGAAAGAGAAAGAGAAAGAGAAAGAGAAAAGAGAGAAAAAAGGTGAAAAATGCGTTCAACATATTTTGCCAAAAAGGCTTTAAAATGGAACCTCACTCCGGGATCATAAGATTCCTTTCAGGTTTTTATTGCCATCTGTGTATCTACTACAGAGATGTCTACTCCCGTCTCCTAAATGCTGTACTCATACTAAATCCATTACCGATTCAGAGAACGTGGCAGCAATTAAAACCTGACAGCCATTCTAATCCTCACCAACTCCAATATAAAAACAAAAGCATTTCTTTACTTTTTGAAACCCCAGCGGAGGTATTTCCAGCCACTTCCTCTTCCAATATATGACAGGAAGTGTGGGGAAGTCAACACAGTGGGGACACAGGTAAAGTAAAATCCTGACAGACATGTAACCCTTCTGTATCACCAACTATAAAGGAGGCAAGTAAGGTGGATGAATAGATTATGTCCATAAACGTATTTACTCTGGATAAATTGAAGGAGCTAAAATAGTGATGAAAGTATTCTTAAAACATTACTTGTGCAGAAACTGAGTTTAGCACTACAGTGAACAAATCTGGAGATATGTGGAAAGGCAGCATGTTACTTTTGGATATGCAAGTACCCATACTTGAATTACGTTAACACACTCTTAATTACAGAAAATCATTGCCAATTGTGCCGAATATTGGTCCTACTCATCAGAGCTTACAATCTGTTATAAAGGCACCAAAAGGGAAGTATACTAAAACATTTTCTATTACCTTTTAAAAGTTATTACCTTTTGTACCACCACCCCCTCCCTTTAGAATGTGAGCTCTACGAGCAGGGCCCTCCTGTACCTTTTGTATTGTACTGCAATTGTGTTGTCCAGCTATACATTGGAAAGCGCTGCGTAAACTGTTGGCGCTATATAAATCGTGAATAACAATTTACTTTAATGTGCAGTACCATGTACAGCCTACAGCCTGTTTACATGCATTCCTACTTTCAATTATGATAATGATATTGGCACAGAAGGCAGCATATTATGCCTCAGGCTTAGAGATCATTAGATCCTTAGCCATTTATTGTATCATTACATATTTAGTATCCTGTTTAACTGACAAACTTCTTGACATAGGATTTTGCAACGCTACCTTGCAAGATCATTTCCATGGGTGGGACAGAAAACATTACACACTTAGAAGCATGAATAAACGTATAATGCTCTTGTAAGGTTTACACCCACTATTAGCTTTGTAGGAAACAAACATTACAATGTGCTTTCAGGTCTAACCACAAAAAAATCTTTAGAGCACACAAATCTAATGCAACCATTATCATAACAAAAACAAAAACAAAAAATCTGAAGAATAGTGAATTGTCTTCAGGGACTTCACAGGAAATCACAGAGTACATGTTCAATAATTCATAGGACGCCTTTCCTCTGAGACATAGCAGTAAGCCAGAACACTGTATTGTTAAAGCTAAACATCGCACAGAGTCGAAAAAAAAACACTATATTTTTAAAGTGCATGTCTGGACAACACTGCTTAGGATTTCAAGACTGCAGAGATACTGTTCATATCATAGTAAGGCCCCTTTCACATGGGTGTTCTGGTTAGATATGTCAGTTTTTCAGATGGATCAAGACTGAACCACAATGTATGCCTATTGGTGGGTGGATATAAACGAAAATTCGTTTATATCCACCTACGGCCATGTACGTTCAGGTCGTTTTTTTTGTGAAACACCCAACGTCCAGATTTGTTGAAACCGAACAGAACTAAAAAAGGATGCCATCTGAATCCATACTTTTATTTAAAAAAAAAAAAAAAAACAAAAAAAAAAAACTTGATTTAATGAATGATGTCCGCGTGAACGGGGCCTAAAGCGGAACTAAAATTCCACATGGGGCGGGTAGTCTCTTCCCTCGTGTTCCCTTCCTCTGTCACAGAAGTGGCTGGTCAGAATTATAAAATATGACAAAGAAGGAATTTTCCTTTTATGTCCGTTATGTCAGAATTTTTGTTTGTTCCTGAAATTCAGCTTTAATTTCAACATGACTTATTTCTAAGAAAATGTCAGAGTGACATAGTAAACACTTAAAAGGCAACAATGGGATTTAGCAAGACGGTTGGACTTTAAATAGTTAACATGTATTTCTTGTATGCTTTTACTGGAATCATTCATATTTAAAAAATAAATACATTGTTTTGTAGAGGTTTCTTTTTTTTTAGTTACATGTAATGAAAATCTTTCATAGAGAGTGCCATCACAGATTGAGCCTTCTGAAAATTCAAGCTTCCCGACTCATGTGGACCCTTTGGCTTTAATAAAATGTTCATTGGTGCACAAAGGCAAGTAGGAACCTCCCTGATGTACATACATGTTCTGGGTCAGTGTCTGAGAAAGTATTGAAGCTTAATGATCAGTGTGACAGCCAACCAAATAGCATTTTCAAAAGGTTTGCAGTGGCAGATGCCATATTTTTCTTATGAAAGAAGTTTAAATCCTCCAAGTTGTATTCCATTAGGCAGTTGGAAAGTATGGAGCAACCCAACCTTCAGGTGCATCTCATAAAATTAGAATATCATCAAAAAGTAAATTTTTTTCAGTAATTCAATTAAAAAAGCGAAACTCATTTTATATAGATGCGTTCCACACAGAGTGATATATTTCAAGCATTTCTTTTTTTTAATGTTGATTATGGATTACAGCTAGTGAAAACCCCAAATTCAGTATCTCAGAAAATTTGATTATTACATAAGACCAATAAATAAAAAAAATAAAAAAAAAATGATTTTTAACCACTTCCATAATTGCACAGTCATAGGACATCCTTGAATTTGTGCGGGGATATCTGAATGATGCCTGCAGCTACAGGCATCATTCAGATATCATTCATTCCAGCCAGCGATTCTGTGCACAATAAAAACGATCATAGTGGCAGTTCGGACACCCCCCCCTCCCGCTGCCATCCGGTGCTTCTCCGGGCTCTCCCGTGCCTTCGGGGGCCCGGAGAAAGAATCGGCCAGCGCCGGATGACGACGATAGAGATTTCCGGTGATCTCTATGACTGTTGGAGGCCGGGGTGCGATGTCACGCACGGGTTCCCGGATGTAAACAAAGCCGCAATCGCTGTCAACATGAGATCGGTAAAAAAAAAAAAAATTCTCCATCTCATGCTTTCCAGCCTGGAGGAGAGATGTGGGGTCTTATTGACCCTGCATCTCTCCATAAAGAGGACCTGTCACAATAGATTACAATGTAATAGGAATAAAAGTGATCAAAAAAAAAAAAATAGGTAAAATAAAAAATTTTAAATGCCCCTGTCCCCGGTAGCTTGCGCTCAGAAGCGAACGCATACGCAAGTCCCGCCAACATATGTAAACGCCGTTCAAACCACACGGGAGGTATCGCCGCGTGCATTAGAGCGTGTGCAACAATTCTAGCACTAGACCGCCTCTGACTCTAAACTGGTAACCTGTAAACATTTTGAAAGCATCGCCTATGGTGATTTTTAAGTACCGATGTTTGGCGCCATTCCATGAGTGTACGCAATTTTAAAGCGTGACATGTTAGGCATCTATTTACTCGGCCTAACATCCTCTTTCGCATTATATAAAAAAAATTGGGCTAACTTTACTGTTTTGTGATTTAATTCATGAAACCGTTTTTTTTTTTTTTTCCCCCCAAAAAAAGGGGTTTGAAAAATGATTGCGCAAATACCGTGCAAGATAAAATGCCATTTTATTCCCTAGGGTGTCTGCTAAAAGAAAAAAACATAAGAGAAGTGCCAAAATAGGCCCGATATGGAAGTGGTTAATACAGAAATATTGGCTTACTGAAAAAGTATGTCCATGTACAGTATAGTATGGAATCAATACTTGATTGGGGCTCCTTTTGCCCAAATTACTGCATCAATGCGGCGTGGCATGGAGGCGATCAGTCTGTGGAACTGCTGAGGTGTTATGGAAGCCCAGGTTGCTTTGATAGTGGCCTTCAGCTCGTCTGCATTGTTGGGTCTGGTGTCTTTTTTTCTTGACAATACCCAACAGATTCTCTATTGGGTTTAGGTCAGGCGAGTTTGCTGGCCAATCAAGCACTGTGATCATTAACCAGGTATTGGTACAGGTGCCAAGTTCTGCTGGAAAATGAAATCAGCATATCCATAAAGCTGGTCAGCAGAGGGAAGCATGAAGTGCTCTAGAATTTCCTGGTAGAGGGCTGCGCTGTCGTTGGACTTGATAAAACACAGTGGACCAACACCAGCAGATGACATGGCTCCCCAAATCATCACGGACTGTCGAACATTTTGCATTTCGTTTGGAAAATGAAGGTCACAGAGTTTGGGTGAAGAGTGGAGAGGCACAGAATCCAAGTTGTATGAGGTCCAGTGTAAAGTTTCTACAGTCAGTAATGATTTGGGGAGCCATGTCATCTGCTGGTGTTGGTCCATTGTGGTTTATCAAGTCCAAAGTCAGTGCAACCCTATACCTGGAAATTAGAGAGCACCTAATGTTTCCCCCTCTGTTGACCAGCTTTATGAAGATGCCAATTTAAATTTTCCAGCAGGACTTGGCACCTGCCCACACAGCCAAAAGTACCAATAACTGGTTTAAATGATCATAGGATCACTGTGCTTTATTGACCAGTAAACTCGCCTGACCTAAACCCCCACAGAGAATCTGTGGGATATTGTCAAGAGGAAGATAAGAGACACCAGACCCAACAATACAGACGAGCTGAAGGCTGCCATCACAGCAACTGCAACTGCTTCCATAACACCTCAGCAGTGCCACAGGCTGATCGCCTCCATGCCACACCGCATTGATGCAATAATTCAAGCAAAAGGAGCCCCAACCAAATATTGAGTGCATACTATACTGTGCATGCTTTTCAGTAAGCCAACATTTCTGTATTAAAAATACTTTTAATCAGTCTTATGTAATAGTCAAAATTCAATATCTCAGAAAATTAGAATATCTGTAAGCCATTATCATCAAAATTAAAAGAAAGAAACGCTTGAAATATATCACTCTGTGTGTAAAGCATCTACAGTATATAAAATATATAAGTTTCACTTTTTGAATTGAATTACTGATATAAATTTACTTTTTGATGATATTCAAATTTTATTACCGGTAGATGTACCTGTATCATTATTATTGTCAAACTATACATACAAACAAAAAATATCATTGAGAGTTGATTAAGTATGTATAAATGAATGGTTTAGTAGAAATTATTGAACATGAAACTAATTGAGATGTACAGAGATTGGAATTTGATACATCATGACATGAAGAGGTTTCCGGGAATGCATTACTCATCGAGGATCTGAGACAAAAATCATGTGTTCTTGACTTTAGCTTTCTAACCGAGTCAAATATTTGGCTTGTCATATATAACAAAATGACAATTGTTAGAAGGACTTTAGCATGTAAGTGTTTAACCACTTCCCGACCGCCCCCTGTATATTTACGTCGGCATCGCTTCAGGAGCGATCCGGGACGAGGGGACGGCCAGTGGTTTCTGGCCACCCCCTCGCGATCGCTCCTGGCCAATGAGAAACTTCCCCTTCCTGTCTATTGTATAGACAGGAAGGCGGAAGTGATGTCACGCTCGGTGCGCCGGTCTATGTGACCGGAGACGCCGAGCGGCGAACATGTACAGGTTAGTGCACAACACTACACTGACACCAGTACAGTTAGGCACATATTCCACCCCCCTGTCACCCCCTGATCACCCCCCAGATCACCCCCTCCCCCCCCAGTCACAGTGTCACTAATTGCAGTGATCATTTATTTACTGATCACTGCATTTAGTGTCAGTGTGACTGTAATAACTGTCAGGGCAGTTAGTTTTAGGTCCAAGGTAGCCCCCTACCCCCCCCTAATAAAGGTTTAACCCCTTGATTGCCCCCCAGGTAACCCTTTCACCCCCTTTTGCCAGTGTCACTAAGCGATCGTTTTTCTGATCGCTGTATTAGTGTCACTGCTGTCGCTAGGTAACCATTTTTTTTTTTTTAGGTAACCGCCATGTTTATATAGGTTCATAAATAGGTTTATAGGTCAGGTACCCCCATATTACAACCTAAATAAAGGTTTTAACCCCCTGATTGCCCCTAGAGTTAACCCTTTCACCAGTGATCACTGTATAACTGTCACTGGTGACGCTGGTTAGCCAGTTAGTTATTTTGTTATTTAGGTTCCCCGTCAGGTTTTTATATAGCGTCAGGTACCCCCATATATTACCTAATAAAGGTTTTAACCCCCTGATTGCCCCTAGTTAACCCTTTCACCCCCTTTTGCCAGTGTCACTAAGCGATCGTTTTTCTGATCGCTGCGTTAGTGTCGCTAGGTAACCATTTTTTTTTTTTTTAGGTAACCGCCATGTTTATATAGGTTCATAAATAGGTTTATAGGTCAGGTACCCCCATATTACAACCTAAATAAAGGTTTTAAACCCCCTGATTGCCCCTAGAGTTAACCCTTTCACCAGTGATCACTGTATAACTGTCACTGGTGACGCTGGTTAGCCAGTTAGTTATTTCGTTATTTAGGTTCCCCGTCAGGTTTTTATATAGCGTCAGTTACCCCCATATATTACCTAATAAAGGTTTAACCCCCTGATTGCCCCTAGTTAACCCTTTCACCCCCTTTTGCCAGTGTCACTAAGCGATCGTTTTTTCTGATCGCTGCATTAGTGTCGCTAGGTAACCAGTTTTTTTTTTGTATTACTGTTACGGGTGACGCTGGTTAGTTAGCTTGTTTTTTATACTGTCAGGGCACCCGCCATTTATTACCCAATAACGGTTTAACCCCCTGATCGCCCGGCGGGTGATATCAATTAGGTTTTTAGGGTCAAATAAGGTCTGCGTCGCCCCAGGTTAGTGCCAGTACCGCAAACACCCACGCGCAAAGCATACACCTCCCTTAGTGGCACAGTATCTGAACAGATCGATATCTGATCAGATCTATACTAGCGTCCCAGCAGTTTAGGGTTCCAAAAAAAAAAACGCATTGTTAGCGGGATCAGCCCAGATACCTGCTAGCACCTGCGTTTTCCCCCTCCGCCCAGCCCAGCCCACCCAAGTGCAGTATCGATCGATCACTGTCACTTACAAAACACTAAGCACACATAACTGCAGCGTTCGCAGAGTCAGGCCTGATCCCTGCGATCGCTAACATTTTTTTTTGTGGTAGCGTTTTGATTCAGTCGCTTCAGTCAGGAGCTTTTTTACCTGTGAATCTCAAAAAAAATAAAAAAAAATAAAATAGTTGTCGTTTTATTGTTCTCTCTCTCACTCTATTCTCTCTCTATTGTTGCTCTTTTTTTTACTCCATTCTATTCTGCAATGTTTTATTATGTTTTATCATGTTTTATCACGCTTGCTTTTCAGGTATGTAATTTTGTTTACTGTGTTTTAGTGTTGAGCATTTTTTTGTTTTCAGGTGCGCCATTCAGTTGCAACGCGGATTTATTTATCTTGACAGCAACAGCGTTTGCTCCCACGATACATAAAGCCGCGACTCCAACGCTGTAGGAGGTGATTTCACCACCACAGTTTAAAAAAAAGAGCATATCTGCCGAAGCATGGGGGCCGCCGGGGGGGGAGGAGCGATTGGCTCCTAATGCCACGTACATACGGTCGAAATTCCGACCGTGTGTACACGGCATAACTTTTGCGGGAGGATGCCCCCATGCATCGGCATATATAAATGGTGCATGTATGCCCATCATTAGAAGTGGGTGGATGAAGGGAGGTATTCTAATGGTGGGCATACCCACCAATCAATCTCTTTTTTTCGTTCAGCCAAGAGGCTGCATGAAAAAAAAAAAGATTACAATATATGTCCAGTATGTTGCTGGACTTTGAATGGTTATACCAGAATGATGCCTGCAGGTTTAGGTATCATCTTGGTATCATTCTTTTCAGCCAGTGATCGGCTTTCATGTAAAAGCAATTCTAGCGGGTAATTAGCCTCTAGACTGCTTTTACAAGCAGTGGGAGGGAATGTCCCCCCTCCCGGATATAAACCGCGCCATTGGGAAATTGGGAAAGCATTTTATCACACCAATCTTGGTGTGGTCAGATGCTTTGAGGGCAGAGGAAAGATCTAGGGTCTAATAGACCCCAATTTTTTCAAAAAAAGAGTACCTGTCACTGCCTATTGCTATCATAGGGGATATTTACATTCCCTGAGATAACAATAAAAATCATAACAAAGAAAAAAAATGGAAGGAACAGTTTAAAAATAAAATAAAAAAGCTAAATAAATAAAAAAAAAAACAAAAAAAAAAAAAAAAAGCACCCCTGCCCCCCCTTCTCTTGCGCAAAGGCGTACACAAGCGTTGGTCTGGCGTCATATGTAAACAGCAATTGCACCATGCATGTGAGGTATCACCGCGAAGGTCAGATCGAGGGCAGTAATTTTAGCAGTAGACCTCCTCCGTGAATCTAATGTGGTATCATGTAAAGGCTTTTAAAGGCTTTTAAAAATGTATGTAGTTTGTCGCCACTGCGTGTTTGTGCGCAATTTTAAAGCATGTCGTGTTTGGTATCCATGTACTCGGCCTAAGATCATATTTTTTATTTCATCAAAAATTTGAGCAATATAGTGTGTTTTAGTGCATTAAAATAAAAAAAAGTGTATTTTTTCCACAAAAAATGCGTTTGAAAAATCGCTGCGCAAATACTGTGTGGAAAAAAAAAATGCAACACCCACCATTTTTAATCTGTAGGGCCTTTGCTTTAACAATATATATAGTGTTTGGGGGTTCAACGTAATTTTCTTGCAAAAAAAAAATATGTTTTCATGTAAACAAAAAGTGTCAGAAAGGGCTTTGTCTACAAGTGGTTAGAAGAGTGGGTGACGTGTGACATAGGCTTCTAAATGTTGTGCATAAAATGCCAGGACAGTTCAAACCCCCCCCAAATGACCCCATTTTGGAAAGTAGACACCCCAAGCTATTTGATGAGAGCAATGTTGAGCCCATTAAATATTTTTTTTTTTTGTCCCAAGAGATTGAATAATGAAAAAAAAAATATATATATATTTTTTTTACAAAAAGTTGTCACTAAATGATATATTGCTCAAACATGTCATGGGCATATGTGGAAATACACCCCAAAATACATTCTGTTGCTTCTCCTGAGTACGGGGATACCACATGTGTGGGACTTTTTGGGAGCCTAGCTGCGTACGGAACCCCAAAAACCAATCACCGCCTTCAGGCTTTCTAAGGGTGTAATTTTTTTATTTCACTTCTCACTGCCAATCACAGTTTCGGAGGCCATGGAATGCCCAGATGGCATAAAACCCCCCAAAATGACCCCATTTTGGAAAGTAGACACCCCAAGCTATTTGCTGAGAGGTATTGTGAGTATTTTGCAGATGTCGCTTTTTGTCACAAAGTTTTGAAAATTGAAAAAAGAAAAAAAAATTTTTTTTTTCTTTACTTTCTTCATTTTCAAAAACAAATGAGAGCTGTAAAATACTCACCATGCCTCTCAACAAATAGCTTGGGGTGTCTACTTTCCAAAATGGGGTCATTTGGGGGGGTTTTGTGCTATTTTGGCATTTTATGGCCTTCGAAACGGTGATAGGTAGTGAGGAGTGAAATCAAAAATTTGCACCCTTAGAAATCCTGAAGGCGGTGCTTGGGTTTCGGGGCCCCGTACGCGGCTAGGCTCCCAAAAAGTCCCACACATGTGGTATCCCCATACTCAGGAGAAGCAGCAAAATGTATTTTGGGGTGCAATTCCACATATAACTATGGCATGTGTGAGCAATATATCATTTAGTGACAACTTTTTGAAAAAAAAAAAAATCTTTTTTATTTTTGTCTTTATTCAATCACTTGGGACTAAAAAAAAAAAATATTCAATGGGCTCAACATGCCTCTCAGCAAATAGCTTGGGGTGTCTACTTTCCAAAATGGGGTCATTTGGGGGGGTTTTGTCCTTCTCTGCCATTTTAGCACCTCAAGAAATGGTCCGGGGCTGAAGTGGTTAAAGAGCAAACACAGGATATTGCCAAATATGTCATTTTAAATTTAGTATATGGATTGACTTGCATTCCTATATTATAAGCATACACCGAACTCAGAAGTGGTAAAATAAGCTACAACATTAGTACTATTAGTACTTGGGCTGTTGGGGAAAAGAGAGAAACAAAAAAAAAAAAAAAAAAAAAAAAAAAAAAAAAAAAATAAAATAAAAAAAAGAAGCAAAACTGGAGCCAAACTCCAGCTAACGCTTTATAAGCAGTTACAGCAAACAGTTTTTTTTCCCCCATTTTGGGATAAAGACATTACACAAATAATTAAAAGCTGATCATTTTAATCACCCCTGCCAGTGTTAAATGGTTGTTTAATCTCTGTAACATACATTCTGCTGGAGAGTTTGTTCCGTTTCAAAAACGGACTTACTGGCTGAATCACCAGATGAAAAATAAGAGAAAGAAAGCCTAGGAAAAAAATAAATAAAAACGAAATGAAAGCAGCCACACGTTAGAAATTGTAAGCTGTAATAGAATACATTTTAGATTTTGGCCTCTTTAACCACTTCCGGACCAGCCGCCACAGTTTTACTGCAGCAGGTTGGCTCGGCAAATCAACGTTACCTTATGTCGCTTCGCCTTTTGGCCGCAGCATGTGCCCGGAGCCGATGGGATTGCTCGTGACAGAGCGAGAACCAGGATCTGTGTGTGTAAACCCGGTTCTCTCAGGGGAGAGGAGACAGATCGTGTTTTCATACCAAGTATGAATACCGATCTCTCTCTTCCCCTAGTCAGTCCCATCCCCCTAAAGTTAGAACACAGCTAGGGAACACAGTTAACCCCTTGATCGCCCCCAACAATGGGGATCTGTGTGTGTAAACACACAAATCCCGGTTCTGGCAGGGGAGGAGAGACAGATCGTCTGCTCCTAAAGATTAGGGACAGCGATCGGCCTCCTCCTCCAGTGAGTCCTATCCCTCCACAGTTAGAAACACCTTTAACCCCTTGATCGCCCCCTAGTGTTAACCCCTTCCCTGCCAGTGACATTTATACCGTAATCAGTGAATTTTTATAGCACTGGTCACTGTATAATGGTCAAAAAAGTGACCAATTTTCCCACCGCAATATCGCCCGATAAAAAAAAAAAAAAAAATGCAAATCAATACCAATAGTAGTAAAAAAAATAAAATAATAAAAATGCCATAAATCTATTCCCTATTTTGTAGACGCTATAACTTTTGCGCAAAGCAATCAATATACGCTTATTGTGATTTTTTTTTTTTTTTTACCAAAAATATGTAGAAAAATAATACATATTGGCCTAAACCGAGGAAAAAAAAATGTGTTTTTTTGAAAAAAATATATTATTATAGCAAAGCAAAGAGTTATAGCACGCAATTGTCAGTTAAAGCGATGCAGTGTCGTATCGCAAAAAATGGCCTGGTCATTGAGCAGCCAAATCTTTCAGGGCCGAAGTGGTTAAAGTACAAGCAAAACAATGAAGTATATCTAAACCCAAGACGAAAAATTTTATATTTTGCAGTCTACAAGCCCTCGGTTCCTCAAACTCCATCTTTCTAAAACAGAGCTTGTAAGAGCTTGTAATATTTCTTCCTCCTCCCCCCCTCGACTTTACCATTGAGATCAATGGCACAACCATTGGTTCCCCCCCCACACACATTCCAGGGTGCTGGCTGTAATCCTTGACTCTGACCTCTCCTTCAGTCCCCTCATCCAATCACTGGCTAAATCTTGCCACCTTATCCTCCCCAACATTTGCATAATACGCCCGTTTTCTGACCAATAAAACAATTTATTCACTACTTGGTTATGTCCCACCTTGACTACTACAACTCCATTCTCACTGACCTACTTTTACATTGGCTATATCCCCTACGGTCCATAATGAATGCTGCTAGAATTACACTTCTTACTAAGAGATCCGTGACTGCTGCTCCCCTCTTCCAATCTCTTTACTTGATTCCATTAGCCAAACATATAAAATTTGAAGTATTAACCACAATGTACATGGTCATCCACAACTCTGACCCTTGGCTACATCACCAACCTCATCTGCAGATATCGCCCAAATCATCCTCTTTGCACCTCCCAAAACATCTCTCCTTGCTACCTCCTCCCACGCTCGGCTCATCCTCTGGAACTCTCTGCCCCAGTATGTCCGGTCAGCTGCTACACTTTAGGTGATCCTTGAAAACTCACTTATTCAGGGAAGCCTACCCCCTCCTCTACCCAACAACTGTACTTGAGTCACCTCCATCAGATCATCCCCTGCAGCTATTACCTTTTGTACCACCTCCCCCTTCCTTTACATTGTAAGCTCCATGAGCAGGGCCCTTGCTTTATATTGTAAAGCGTTGTGTAAACTGTTGGTGCTATATACAGTATCTCACAAAAGTGAGTACACCCCCAAGTAAAAAAAGTCAAAATTTGGTGTCATCGCCCTCACTCTCATACTGGTCACTGGAAGTTCAACATGGCACCTGATGGCAAAGAACTTTCTGAGCATCTGAACTCAGATTCTGATAAGCCCCCTGCCTGCAGACCCCCACAACCATCACCCCAGGGCTGTGGTAAAGAGGCCCTTGTCCCCATCAACAGGTGGGGGGACAGCACCCCCCCCATATGTTGAGGGCATGTGGTGCTCGGATAGGGGTCTGTATATATTTTTGGGGGGGGACCCCCATGCCATTTTTTTCACATTTTTGTATTGCTGGTAGTGCTTTTTCTTTTTTTCAATTCCGCTGTCAGCGAGGAAGCCGACGACTCAACTGTTAAGGACGTGGCAGCCGGCTTCCCAGCCTGCTTCTTAACAACCAGTTAATCACTGGTTGTTAGGGACACTGGTGGCCTCTGCATCAAAAAAGTAAAAAAAAAAATGCAAAAAATGCATTTGGCAGACTTTTGTAGAGTTTAGGAGCTATCAGCGTTTTTTCTGCTGAAACGCTGCCGCTCCAGAATATGCTGGCCCTGTGTTTTTTTACATCTTTTAAACGCCTATGTGTGCATGGACACACAGAACATGAAAAGCCAAGAGAGAAAGAGAGAAGGTCTCAGACTGCCCGGCTAATCCCAGCCCTCAAAACAAAACATCAGGTGCTGCAGAGAAAGAAATAAGTAGGTGTGTAAAATTGGTTGCTGGCCAGTCTAAAAAAAAAAAAATGGGACTACATTTTATAGGGTAGGCAATTTTCGTAAAGGCAAAAAGCTACACAACTCGCCAAACCAACACACCAGGATGTGTGTTTTTCTGGGAGAGAATGAAGTGAATAGCCAAATCAGCATTGATTTCTCTTCTATAAAAAAGGGAGCGACTTATGTGGGTTGAAAAGAAGAGTTATTACTGTTTGTGCACTGTGTGGTTGTCGCATTTAAGTGAAAACAGATCTATGGAAAACAGAAGTTAACCATCTTTAAAATGATGAACTAAAAGGTGATGGCCTACAAACCACTTTGAATGCGAGTGTGTATACACTTAGCCTTGGCTAATAGTGCAACAAAAATAGCAGAATGCAATCCAGCTAAAGCATTAACTGTGTCCCGCAGTTACATAGGGGCCAGCAGGGTGGTGGGCCGCAGACATCCAAAACACCCAGAAGTGTGTTGGATGTGGGTGGGTTCTGTAAGAGAGCAGTGAGCTCATAAGTGCAATTGTAAGAAAGGGATTCCATGAAAAACTCACTTTTTGAGAAATACAGTAAACCCCCCTCCATCGCTGGGGTTATGTTCCGGACCCACCCGCGAAAAGTGAAAAACCGCGAAATAGAAAAGACCCTATTTAAATACACCCTAGGCATGTTTTGTTGTTTTTTTAATAGCATTAAAAGGTCTTTAAACACACTTTTGTGCAATAGAAACACATTAAAGATAGAGAGAGAGAGATCAAGAGGATTTTTAAAAACACAAAAATATTGTCTTAACAGTACAGTATACTGTACAGTAAAAAATAGAGTACATAACTGCGAAAATGGCGAAATATTACCACAATATCAGAATAACAGGTCCTAATTAAAATACCGCGATATACCGGGACCGCAAAAACTGAACCGCAATATAGCGGGGGTTTACTGTATATCATTATAAGGGAATGCAACAATAGATGTAATCTTTTAGACTGCCATTATTGAATCTACACACACTCCTTTCCCCAGGATTAGAATAACTAAACTACGCATGATTTGAGGTCTGCTATGCCATGTTTGTTGATTGCATCTGCCGTTTGAACAGGTCCCCGTCATCTTTCGCTTTAAATAGGATGCAGTCTGAAGAGAAGGAAAACCCTGGAATAAACAGACGTGAAAAGAGAACAAGAAAAGCATCATATAATATTTACATTGGTACCTTCCTGTCGTTTCTAACAGTATCATTGTTGCCAGAAAGATGTAATTGTGCTCAAGATACTCTTCATTAAAGTAGAATCATAGGCAAAACTCCCCCCCCCCCCCCCATTTTGGATAAAATAATGGAGGGTTATAACCCCTGTTCATTTATTTTTTGCCATCTGTGCCCCATTGGGGAGATTTACCTTAACTTCCTTTCCCACAGCCAAACAGGAAATCCCTATAAATTAAGGGAATTCATTGAGGGCCCCCAGGTCACCAGTACTAGTGTCCCCCCTTGGACGATTTCCCCTCTTAGTTTTCTGGGGACAACCCATAAATTGTGATTTTCTTTCGCTGCTAATGTTAAGTAAACAGGACATATAGAGAAGGTGAATCTTCTTAACGGGGGCACAGGCAGCAATAAAACCTGGCAGGTGCTCAAATCCTTCTAACTAAACAAAAATTTTTTTTTAAATAAATAAAAGGGAGGAGGTTTTGCCTTTAGTTATGCTTTAAGTCACAACACAAATTATGCATGTAAAGCCACTAAGTGCAAAGGATTTGTTTAAAGGATAAGTTCACCTTTAAAAAAAATAATAATAATAAATGCACATCCTTTTCATGAAAAAAATAAATAAGATAATTTATTATTCTTTTTGTTGAGAGCCTGGAAAGCATTGCACCCACGATCAGTAGATCATGGGTGCTATGCAGGGCTTTTGCAGACTCTGTGTGCAAGTTGTTTGGCTATACATCGTACGGTCAAGCATATACACTAGGAGTGTGAACTACCACAGTGCCGTTCATTGAGAACTACAGCCGTGGCCAAAAGTTTTGAGAATGACACAAATATTAATTTTCACAAAGTCTGCTGCTTCAGTGTTTCTAGATCTTTTTGTCAGTTGTTACTATGGTATACTGAAGTAGAATTACAAGCATTTCAGAAGTGTCAAAGGGATTTTGACAATTACATTAGTTTATGCAAAGAGTCAATATTTGCAGCGTTGACCCTTCTTTTTTCAAGTCCTCTGCAATTCGCCCTGGCAGACTGTCAATCAACTTCTGGGCCACATCCTGACTGATGGCAGCCCATTCTTGCATAATCAATGCTTGGAGTTTGTGGGATTTTTTTGTTCACCTGCCTCGAGGATTGACCACACGTTTGTTTTCAAAGGGATTAAAGTCTGGCCAGTTTCCTGGTCACGGACCCAACATTTTGACGTTTTGTACCCCATGCCACTTAGTCATTAGGGGTGCGCATCTTCAATGGTCTCACGATTTGATTACGATTATCTCGTCAACGATTGGATTCCGCGATGCATCACGATTACCGACAAGCTCCACCTGGGCCGCCTAGGCGGCCCTTCCACCCTGCAATCTTCTGGGACACATCAGAGTTCCCAAAAGATTGCCCGGCTATGCAAGACAGCGCAGTGAGACATGCGCACCTGGCTGTGAAGCTGCAAGCTGTCACAGCCGGACGCCCACAGTAGTATTGCCAGCACCATGAACAGGCGGGGTATAGAATGGAGGGTTTGGGTGGCCCTGTCGCTGGATTGTGGGACAGGTGAGTGTTTTTTTATTAAAAGTCAGAAGATAAACAAAAAAAATTTACTGAAACTCCACTTTGAATTAAAAATAACCTCACTCCCTTAAAAAGTGCACTAATCCGATGCACTAAAGGGTACAGACATTCACACACACGGCTGCTGGGAGGTCAGGAGGGATTACAATCCACAGCTGACAAACAGCCATTTGAAGTTCCCTGTACTGTCTCTGTGCTGACCAGTGGCAGCTGGTGCTCAAAATTTTTGGGGGGGGCACAAACAAACTGAAAAATACTGAACCTCCCCCATCAAAAAGCAGCCACCTGTGCCCGTCAAACGCAGCCATCACTTCATTAACCCCCCACAATGCATGGGCTACCACTGGTGCTGACAGTTCCTTGGCATTCCTGTTTGCACCTTCCAGCACACTAGGAGTCAACAGTGGAATGTGCAACAGGATGTGCAACAGGAAGCCCAGGGACATGTCAGCACTGAGCGTGAGGTGTAAGTAAAGTACAAACACATTTACTTACTGTTACTTTCTTTTAATAAATCCTGTTATAAATGAATGAAGTGCCCTGCTGTATGTTCTTTTTAAAGCTGACTATAGCTATCGTATCAGAAGAGAGGCTGAGAATTCTCCGCTGATGTCAAGACTCAAGAGAGACGTGAGAGGAGAGCGGAGAGAGGCAGGACGTGCCGGGAGTCACATGATCGTGATGTATTGTACTATTGTGAAATTCGGTATGAAGTGATATATATTTTTTTTTAAAAAGCACATACAGCGGGGCACTTCATTCATTGTAACAGGATTTATTAAAAGAAAGTACATTTTAAAAATACGCTCGGATCGCTTTCCCGGGAGGGGCGGGGCAAGTCGGGATGACGTCCCCCGCAATCTATTGTCTGGTCCTTATGCATCGATGCCGCATCGGGGACACCCGTATCGCGATGCAGCGATTAATTTCAGCACCCCTATTAGCTATCACCTTTGCCTTATGGCAAGGTGCTCCATCATGCTAGAAAGGGCATTGTTCCTCACCAAACTTCTTGGATGGTTGTGAGAAGTTGCTCTCTGAGAATGTTTTGTACCATTCTTTATTCATGGCTGTGTTCTTAGGCAAAATTGTGAGTGAGCTCACTCCTTTGGCTGAAAAGCAACCTCACACATGAGTGGTCTCAGGATGCATTACTGTTGGCATGACAGGACCAATGGTAGCGCTCACCTTTTCTTTTCCGGACAAGGTTTTTTCCGGATGCCCCAAACAATCAGAAAGGGGATTCATCAAAGAAAATTACTTTATCCAAGTCCTCAGCAGTCAAATCCCTGTACCTTTTGCAGAATATCAGTCTGATCCTGACATTTTTCCTGGAAAGAAGTGGCTTCTTTAAGTCCCTTCTTGACACCAGGCCATCCTTCAAAAGTCTTTGCCTCACTGTGCATGCAGATGCACTCACACCTGCCTGCTGCCATTCCTGAGCAAGCTCTGCACTGGTGGTCCCCCGATCCTGCAGCTGAATCAACTGTAGGAGATGGTTCTGGCGCTTGCTGGACTTTCTTGGGCACCCTGAAGCCTTCTTCACAAATGCAGCCAGGTAGACTGTCTAACACACGCACACACTTTCCAGATCAATGACTAAAAACATTAAAGCCAGGAGCCGCTAGGCAACCAGAATGTTCAGAAATCAGCAATGGCAACCCACATGTTTCATTTTCATGATCTGTCCTTTAAACCAACCCTGTTGCTAGCTGAAATAACCCACAACAAATTCTCCTGCGCTCTGGTGTCTAGTCTCTTGGTTCATGAACAAGTATATATGTATAATTCCTCAAGGCAATGTCCAAAATCTTGCAGCCCTCCTCTGAACAATGGGTGTTCATAACACTAAGGAAACAAAAAAAAACAAAAAAACAGAAGGGCGCACGACCTTTGTGCATTACCACTAAAAAGGTTTTATTTAAAATAGATAAAAACAGCAAAGTTACTACTCACAAACGAGTACACGGTACAGGCAAAAACATGGATAGATGAACACGTCCACTGCTATGAACTTCCAACCTCGATTCTTGGTTACCGGGAGGATCTGATGGTTCCTCAAGTGAATGGCTGACGCGTTTCAGGGGAGTACCCCTTTCCTCAGAGCCTACAAGCGGGCAATGGTCTTGTCTCCCCCCATCTTTATCTACTCTCCTTTTATAGGGAGGGTGTACAGATAGGCGTGGTCTGGCACTTAGCCCCTCCCCCCACCCCCTCCTTCTCCTCATAGGCACTCCCATCTCCCATTCAAAATCACATTAATATGAAAGGAGCCTCTATAATCTATCACAATCTCCAGATGATCATCCAGTGGCATCCCCAAAACCCCCCAGGGCTTCTCAAGGCATAAAGAATTTGTTTATCCTACCCAGGTCCTTGGCCGGCGTGTTCCCCATTCGTCCTATGGTTCCCCTCATTGGCTGTATGGCTGGCGACTCCTGAACCGGAAGTGCGGGTGTATTTGCGCTCCACCCGCGACTTCCGGTGAACCACGCCTCGTTCCCAGACTGGCCCTAAGACTGATGATAAACCAACTCCCGGAAGCGCGGGTGTGTTTGCGCTCCACCCGCGACTTCCGGTCAGCCCAAGCCTCGCTCATGCAGCGGCCAGGAGCCCAGTAGAGCTATAAGTGCCTCCACTGCGCCCGCGCACCTCAACTCTACTGGCTATTACCGCGCATGCGCGCACATACATTGCGGCTTTGTGCGGGGGGCATCAATGTAAACACTCTCCACCCAAGCATCCGCCGACATCCCCAGGTCACTACAGGGGGAGTTTCTGCACCCTGGCCCAGCTGATCACCACAGGGAAACAGCAGATCGGGGGGGGGGGGGGGAAGAAAAGAAACCCATACAGTGTATTGCTGGAACGAAACCATGCAAAGGGGAATTAATATAGATATAAAGAAACAGGGGGGGATATAGAAGGTGCCCCACCGTATTGTCTAAATACAAAAAGTGTGCATAATCATATATCTAGCTAGCTGAAATAAATCAGACCAACATTACCCAGGCCAGTAAATGTACAAGAGATACATCTGTCCAGCTGGCAGAGACTACAAACTTTGCTTTGTGCCTCCTTCTGCTGACCACTACATTACTGTGTCCCATAGTGAAGTAGGGGTGAGTGGGAAGAAGCAGGCATCCAATACTCCCAGAAGTGTCAGATACCAGCAGTGGCTATAGCTTTGCAATACACTGAAGATTGGCATTGCAGCACACAGCAAAGGTAAGTATTCCTCTTCGCCTTTTATATGATACTGCAGGTCTGACTTCTTGTGGATAGTAACATGATAATTTTAACTACAAGCTTATGAGAAAATAGTTTCCTTGCCTTTACTGTCAACAATTGCAATGGGGTTATTTACTACAGGCAAATAATTTGTTCACTACTGCAAGGGGATTTTACCAAGAGATTAGTGAATGTGGTGAGAATTCTCTTTGCAAAGGATATTCAATCATGGATAATGGAAGTAAGCAGAGCCAACGGAAGATTCTCTAATGCGGCGTACACACGATCAGAATTTCGGCTAGCAAAAGACCAATGAGAGCTTTTCATCGGAAAATGCGACCGTGTGTAGGCTCCATCGGAATTTTGCTGGCCGAATTCCCGTCAGCAAAAATTTGAGAGCATGTTCTCAATTTTTCTGACGGAAAAGGTTTCTATCGGAAATTCCGATCGTCTGTAGCAATTCCGACGCGCAAAATTCCTACGCATGCTCGGAAGCATTGAACTTCATTTTTTCTCTGCTCCTCGTAGTGTTGTACTTCACTGGGTTCTTGACGGTCGGAATTTGGTGTGACCGTGTGTAGGCAAGACAGTTTGAGCGGAATTCCGTCCGGAAAACCATCAGCGCTTTTTTCCACCGAGAATTCCGATCGTGGGTATGTGGCATAAGAAAATCAATCCCTATGATATCAGAGCCCATGGTAGCAATTAAAGTTATTGCAAACGCTTTTTTTTTTTTTTACAACAAACAGGTATATACTTACCTGCTCTGTGCAATGGGGTTGCACAGAGTGGCCCATAACCTCCTCTTCTTGGGTCCTCTGCGAGTTCTCCTGGTTCCTCCCCTCCACTCAGTACCCCCATAGAAAGCCGCTTTCTATGGGGACTTCTTATGAGGATACTCGTGAGGGCTTGCTCCCGAGCCTCCGTCTGCGTCTATTGACATACACAGTAGGACCTGGCCCTGCCTTCCGCTCCCTCGTCACTGGCTTTGATTGACAGCACCGAGGCAATGGCTCCCGCTCCGTCAGCAAAGCCCGAGACCAGGAAGAGCCGCAGACGTGCACAGCGCTGGATCGAATGAGAGCTCAAGTAAAAAAAGAGGGGGAGGGAGGATACTGATCCCTAAAAACATTTTTTACCTTAATGTAAGGGATGCATTAAAGGATATGTAAAGGTTCATTTAAAAAAAAAAAAAAAAAAAAAAAAAAAAAAAGTCATGTCATACTTACCTCCACTGTGCAGTTGATTTTGCACAGAGTGGCCCCAATCCTCCTCTTCTGGGGTCCCTCAGCGGTGCTCCTGGCTCCTCCTCACGTGCCCCGTTGGAGAGAACTCGTGCAGGCGCGCTCCCATGTCCTGCTGCTGCGTCCATTGACACAGACAGCAGGGCTGCCTCCCACCCCGCGTCATTGGATTTGATTGACAGCAATGGGAGTCAATGACTGTGCTCCTATTAATCTATCCAATCAGGACCCGAGACACCAGCTGGAGCTGGTGTGCTCGTCCCTGTCGATGGAAAGACCGGGTTCAGGCAAGTAAAAGGGGGGCTCTGGGGGGCTGCTGAAGCACAGGAGGTTTTTCACCTTAATGCATAGAATGCATTCAGGTGAAAAACGCATTAAGGTAAAAAACCTCAAGGGTTTACAACCCCTTTAAAGGTAGAACATGTTTAGGCTTTATAACCATTTTAATACCTTCTGACCTGAATCATTTCAGGGGGCATTCTGCATTTGTCAAAGCGGTATTAAACACAAAAACAAAAATGTAGTAATATTTTCCAGCTTTCCTTAGATCTGGTTGGTGCATTAGCTTTCTTTTTTTTACTTTATTTTCACCTGTTGATCTAGCCAGTATGTCTGTTATTTTTCAACTTCATTTAACAAACCAAACTGTCCAGTAAAAGTATCAGTTTGAGGATAGATTCCTGTTAGATGAAGCACTTTTGGTGGAGTTAATGCAATAACACCATATGCTGTCAGAATGTTCTGACTTGGATGAGTTCATTAAAACAATATTACACCATCGAATCACTTTTTTTTTTTTTTTGCATTTCTGTCCAAATGGGACAATGTCGGCAAAACTCATCAATCTGGAGCAGTGGAAGATTTGAGGACACAAGATCTTTACAAATTCATCATGCGGATCCAACGCCTAGTGACCTCTTTTATGTAGTGCGTTTCTGGTGACAGTGGTGTCCTCCTTCACACAGATCATTGGAATTGTCTGTATCCTGGTTGCAATAATTTACAGCTGGACATCGTTGTCCTTCGCCAGTTGTTGCTGAAACTCTTCAGTTGCAACAGGGTGGTCTCACTTTTAGCGCTGCAGTTTGCGTTTTTATTATGTTATGGTCTGCATTACCGGGCTAGCTGCTTTTGTACTAATGAAGCCTGCTTTTTGTTAAGAGCACTCTCAAGTTATTTTAATCTTTTAAACTGTAGTTAACTCCACCGCTTGCTTGCAGTTTAGCTGAGAAATAGTTTGCATTTGCATCTCCTGAAAAAACCTGCTCTGCAACTTTCCCCTCACTTACTACTAACTAGCATAAACAAGTTCATTGTGAACACTACAGAGTATATTTCTGAGGGCAGGTAATGCCAGAGCGTGGCGAGTAAATACATCTCGGCATGGATGGGGTTACTATATCCGTACAGCTTTGAAAGCTGGAAGCAGACTCCCTTTCATATGACCGATGACACAGCACAGAACGCCCAGCCTCCTTTTAGATTTTTTTGGGTGGGTTCACTACAGAGAGATGGAAAATCATTCTAAGAGGAAAGAGAAGCTGTACACGTCAATGCTTCCCATCGCTCTCTACAGGGACAACTCATATATATAGAAAAACACAACTGCTTTGTCCTGATAACCAGCATACTTTTTAACTCAATCTAAAAATGTATTTTAAAAAGATACTACTGGGCACATTTAATTGGCATATAAAAAAAAAATAATAATAATAAAATAAAAGAGAAAGTAAGAAAAAGAAAGAAGGGGAAACAGATGCCCTGGCCTCTCCTTTGTACACAACCATTAATACAGGCAACGGCGGTCAAGCTGTAGTACGTTACAATTGTGCATTGGGTGAACTCTAACGTAATATAAAACAAGTATAAATGTAATAGCAAATGTACCCATATATACGTAGGCCCAAGTGGGACAAACGTGGAGTAGAGATGAGCTCAGGCGCCCGCAAAACGCACCTCTAGCTGAACAACGAATGTGCGTTTTTTTTACCCCAATGAGTTTCAGGGTAGGTCTTTCATGCCTCACAGCTCATGCAACAGGAGGGCAGAAATGACCCAGCCAGTGGCTCTTTAAAGAAAAAAAAAAGAAAAAGAAAAAATAGAGTGCAAATTTGGAGTTTGTCTAGAGGAGGAAGCCTGAGCTCATCTTTAGTGTATAGGCTTGATGTTGACCCAAGACATGGAGAGTCTATAAAATTGATGGGCGGGGGGGGGAGCAATGCAGAAACAATTATGGAAAAAAAAAAAAAAAAAAAAGAAAATAAAATAAATAAATCATATTATAATATATAATATATATATATATATATATATAGATTTTTTTTTTATAACATCTTACTTCAAAATCAAATAATTTCAGTTTTATTTTGCCTAAATACATGACAAAAGCAACACACGCAGCAAGCATCAACGATCACTTATTTCTACAAAATTAAAACGGTATCCACTTACCGTTGCCATTTTTTGCTGCTAGTGTAATGTAGGTTCCAAAGGCTGCAAAGGGAAGTAAAGGCTAAATTATGAAACATGTAATAGCCAAGTAAACAGATCATGCATTGTTTAAAATCAAGGCCACGGTTGGGCTGCCCATAAAACTTTTGGAACAAAAAATAAAAATAATTGGAGGCATGGACGCTTAATAGATATGACAAAGTACTCACAATAGATAACCCTGTAGTATAGTAGGAGGTTTTGCCGTCCCCAGCTGAGCCTGTGCTCACACACACAGGTAAGCTGTATGCAAATCAATCATCCTCCCTGGTTTTGTGTTCAGGTGACACCTGATAGTGACATATACACTGGAGTAATATGATTCTTTCAGTATTAGACACCAGAGTTCTAGATCTAGCAAGTATAATAACAAACGGCAACCAGCTAGGAATCGTGAATGCTAGAGGTATGTGTATATATATATATATATATAAATTGTAATATATATATATATAGATATATATAAAGAATAATAAAAAATAAAATATATATATATATATATATATATATATACATATATACATACACACACACATATATACATACATACATACATACATACACATACATACACAGGTGCAATAATCCAAAGCATCCAATGAGAAACCACTGCTCAGATCGCAGCTAGATGAAATCAGTTCTGATTGGCTGCTGTGGGGGTACTGAAAATTTATAAATGGGACCAGTGGAACATGCCTTCTATAAGCTCCTGCAGTTTGCACTGCCTTGCTAGAGAAAACCACCAAAAGTACAGCGCTGATAAAGATGAAGTAAACCTTAAAAGAAAAAAAATAAATAATTTCCCCATTTTGGAAAGAGTAAGGAGGGGGTTATAAACCTTGTCAGATTTTTTTTTTTCCCCAGAGGTTTCCCTTCACTTTCAGTCCCATAAGCAAAACAGAAAATGTGATAAAATCCCTCCAAAATAAGGCTAAGTTTATTGCCATTTCCTTGTGGCCATGTTTGCGTAGGCACGGCAGCCCTTTTCATTTGAACACAGGTATCTGCGCCTTTCCAAAAATCGCAGTAGTAGTAGTGCTATGTGGTTCCCAGCGAAGGAAAGCGGTTTACAGTGAGTGGGGGTTGCCACTAGGAAATGTTTTTGTGCTGGAAGTCGTGCGATAAAATGCAGCTCTGCACCTGCATATAGTGACAACCTAGCCCAAGTGCATCCCTGGTTGTCACCAGAGCTAATGTCCCCAAAAAGGAAGTTTTCCCTTCTATTCCTGTTCTGGCGACAATCCAACATTTTTAGATTTTCTTTCACTTTCAGTGAGAACCATTAACAGGACAAATAAAAGGTAAATATCCCTAAGGCTCCTTTCACACTTGTGCGACTTTTCCTGCAACTTTGGGCATCAGAGTCGCACGACAAGTCGTACCCCACGATTCCCAATGACAACCATTCATATCTGTGCGACTTCAAGTCGCACCGATTTCAAAAGTAGTCCCTGTACTACTTTGGTCCCATTTTGATGCGAGTTGAGGTCCATAAGAATTCCCTGAAATGGCGGCCAAGTCGCGGCAGTTTGAAAAAGGGGACTAATATATATATAGGGGGTCCCCGACTTACAAACATCCGACTTACAAACGACTCCTACTTACAAACGGAGGGAGACAACAGAAAGGGAGAGGAAATCCACCCCTAGAAAGGGAAATTCACTCCTGTAATTAATATAGGAAAAAGGTGTCTCCACTGATGCGTTATCACCAGTCCAGGTTTCCCTAACAACCCAAAATTTTTGGGACAGAAGGTGAGGTGAAATCTTCTGAACAGGGGCACAGACAGCAAAATAAATGTTACAGGGGTGATAACCCTTCTCTATGTTATCTAAAAAAACTTAAAAATAGATTTTTTGGCTGGAGCTACGCTTACCTGTTCCGACTTACAAACAGATTCAACTTAAGAACAAACCTACAGTCCCTATCTTGTTTGTAACCCGGGGACCCCCTGTGTGTGTATATATATATATATATATATATATATATATATATATATATATATATATATATATATATATATATATATATATATTATTATTATTAAGGTATACTATAAACATTTGCAAACAAATGTATGTCTATATCACAACTTCTGCTTGCAGTATTTGCTTGCAAAGTAGCACAAGCAACTGGAGCATGTCAAAATGTTGACAGAAGGACAACTTTATCCTTGTGATGCTGGGTTCTCCTCTATCCTCTCCTCCTGTGGAGTAGCTGTGTACTGTATACTAGCCCTGACAGTATAATACACAGATCATATATGTCCTGGTATGCACTTACATGGCCTGTTGTGTTTCCCTCCTCAGGCTAGCAGTGAGATGCTGCAGTGCTGATCAGACGGAGAGCAGAAAGCAATGGAGACCCAGCCACAGCCCAGAGTGTGGAAGTAAACTCAGCTCTCCCAGACACGCCCTACATCACTAGCACTGCCCTCAGCTGCCTCACTTCTCTAGTACAGGATGTTTCCTCCTCATACACACGTCCAGCCCCAATTGCAGCATCGCCAGTCAATCTCACACTGTACCATATGGATAAAAGTGAGACCTTTTTGTACCAAGCAGTTCTTTTCAGCAGCGTATTTCCTTTTTTTTTGTTTTACACCATAAGGGGATCGCTTGAAAAAGGCTAAAAAATATATTTGATCACCTCGACATTTTTTTTTTTGCGCTATAAACAAAAAAAAAAAAAACTATAGGAAAAAAAACAATATTTTTTTAATTTCTGCTTTAAAACATATCCAATAAAAAAATCAAATGTCTTCATCAATTTAGGCTAATATATGTTCTGCTACTTTATGGTAAAAAATAAATTAAAAAAATCCCAATAAACGTATATTGATTGGTTTGCGCAAAAGTTACAGCGTTTACAAACGATGGAATATATTTATGGAATTATTTGTTTCATCTTTTTTTTTTTTTTTTTTACTAGTAATGGCGGCGACCAGCGACTTATAGTGGGACTGCGATATTGCGGTGGACAAGTGACACTGACACTTTTTGGGACCAGTGACACTAATACAGTGATCAGTGCTAAAAATATGCACTGTCGCTGTACTAATGACACTGGTTAACATTAGGGGCGACCAAAGGGTTCACTGTGTGCCTAGCCTGTGCTTGTGCACAGTAAGGATGAGCTCTGGCGTGTTCGCACACTCCACGTGCAGAGCCCGCCAGGAAGTCGGCACGGCGCTGCCCTATTTACAGGCAGTGAGACATTTTCCCGATGTGCGGCTGTAGAGATCGGGAAATGTCTCGACTTCCTGGCGGGCTCTGCACGTGGAGTGTGCGAACACACCAGAGCTCATCCTTAGTGCACAGTATGGGAGGTGCTTTAAGGCCTGATTCACCCCTATGCATTTTTAGTGCTTTTTGCATTTTGCAGATTTTAACTACAGTCCATTTAACATGGTTTCCTATGGAACACGTTCTGTAGTGCAAATCTGCAAAATGCAAAAAGCACTAAAAATGCATAGGTGTAAGCCCATCCTAAAGGATGATCGGCGGTACCTGCTGATCGGCTCCCGCTGTGCATAATCACAGGGGGAGAGAGCTGCCGGCGGTGCACATTCACGCCCACTATCAGGAAGGGTGGAATTGTGTATATATAGGTGATGCTGAGCACAGCCGCCGCCCTGTAGCAGTAAAACTGCTATAGGGCGGCCGGCAAGAGGTTAACGTGGTTCTAAAAGGCAGAGTTTTTTTTTTTTAACTTAATGCATTCTCTGCATTAAGGTAAAAAACCTTCTGCATGCAGCTCCTCCCCAGCCCAATTATACTTATCTTAGCCTGATCTCGATCCAGTGCTGTGCATGAAAGCACAAGCTTTCTCGGCTCTCTCCCTCCTCATTGGCTCAGACACAGCAGTGGCAACCATTAGTTCCTGCTGCTGTCAATCAAAGCCAGTGAAAAGGGAGCCGGAGGCAGGGCCTAAGCCGTGCTCTGTGTGTCAATGGACACACAGAGAGGGGCTTGGGAGCAAGCATGCACGAGTGCCCCCATAGCAAGCGGCTTGCTATTGGGGCACTTGGGGGAGGAGCCAGGAGCGCCAGTGGGGGACCCGAGAAGAGGAGGATTGGGGCTGCTCTGTGCAAATCCACACCACCTCATTGGGTGCCAAGTGTAGGTGGGTTCTTCTGGGCTACGCTAGGCACCTTGAACAGGGTCACTGCCTTACACATGGAGTAGCTTAATTTTGAACAGATGAACTCTAGTAAGCTCTGTTGATGTTAACGTACACCACTACTCTGGGCTGTTTGAAGGAATTTGGGGGCCCCAAGCAAAATGGACATGGAAGACCTCCCAACCCCCCCCCCCCCCCACACACACACACGCACGCACACATGCAAAGCCTACAGGAATCACAGCATAGCAATACAGTTTATATAAATAAAAAAGGTTTACAGTGCAAATACTGCTGTTGCATATACTGTAATGTGCATACAATTTGAACATTTTCAACAATTGAACATTTGCAAAAAAACACCACTGTAACATAAAATCAAATATACATTAAAAAAGTGCACAATAACTAAATCCAACATACTTAAAACACACGCACACACTCACATTTTTCAGTTCTCACAAACAGTCCGGCCGGGAACAGGAAACTGAATCTCCTGTACCGCACAGACTGCAGGAGGAAGGAAGAGGAGCTCGGCCACGCTACAGGCTGCAGCTTACAGGAAGCAGCGGCCGGCGGATGCGGCTGGGGCCCCAGGCCAGCTCGGGGACCCAAGCAATTGCTTGTTTTGCCTGTCCTGTCGCAATGGGCCTGCCACTACTGTTACCTTCTGCATTTAGGAGGGACACACAGAGCTGATGCCCACTCCACCTGTTCAGCGTATCACCGCTACCTCACTCTCAGTAACAGAATGGGGTCCCGCTGTGCACCTATCTGTGCACAGGCTGGGAATCTCTGCGGTGCTGATCTGCTCCCGTTACTATGGGAGACAGACCACTCATGGAGAGAGTGCCAACAGCAACTTCTCTTGCAAGAGGCTATCCCACCTGTCACATGTCCATACGTTCGGCAGGCTGCGTGTGGAACCTTCGTTACCCTTGGTAACCACTTGTTTCTTCACACTGTGTTAACTCTTGTACCACTGTCTTCATACACCAATATGTTTAACTAACCCGAGCTGTAGCTTACGTGTGCTGGTTACTTGCACCCTTAAATAACCTCAGACCAGGCGAGGACGTTTCAAAAACTGAAAATTTGCAGCATACAGAATAAAGTTCACAGTCTTTCCCTAACAATCCTAGTCCACAATTCAGCCTTGATGGCTGATCCATTATGCCAGAGCTCCTGCTCTGGTATCTTCAGGCGATTTGTAGATCCCCAAGGCTAGGTTCCCACTATTGTGGGTAGCTGCGGGTATCGCAGTTATTTCCATGCCCGCAACTACCTGCAGTCAAAAATGTGCTGCTCTTTATAAACACGCAGAGCTGGAATTCCTTCCTAATGGCACCTCCACACATCTAGAAAGGCAGCGCCCACTCCGTTTTTAAAATGCTGCAGGAACCTTTTTCCTGAGTGAAACACAGGCACAGCAGCCCATTCAATATAATGGGCTGCTGTACCTGCACAAATGTGAGCCGCAAACCCGCAAGAGTGTGATCCTATTCTTAGAGAAGGCTTTGGCCTCCCTCCCCCCATGCACATGACTTACCATGGAGAATGACGTGCACTGTGCCTCTTAGGATATGCATATCACATATCCCAGGAGGTTACATAGTTAGTTAGGTTGAAAAAAGACACAAGTCCATCCAGTTCAACCACAAATAATAAAAAAAAATATATATATATATATATCACACAATCCCATATACCCCATTCTATACCCACAGTTGGTATAGTCCTCCATTCACAAGGAGGTGGTGGGGTAGGCCTAGCGGCAGCCTCTCTTTAGTGTCACAGAGAACATGGCGGCGCGGGACCAGTAAAGAAGATTCTGCACGACAAAGCAGGATCTGCTGGATGGGTCAGTATCTGAACCTTGTAGAACACACCACCCAGGAGGCAGGGGTTTAAAAAAATGGGGGGAGGGTGAAGAACCACTTTAAGTTGAGTAATGAAGACACAAATTTGTATGGCACAACTGTTTTTGCATTTGTGATTGCTAAAAATTCAAATGACTTTGTGTTTGCTTACTAACATTGGATGACATTGTGTTCAAGGATGGAACAAAATTACTAAAGATAAGTTTACTTCCCTTGAGAGACCTGATGGCCGGGTAACTTCTGGCCTGAGTGTCCCGATGTGAGTTACTTTAGGAGGAGAAAAAGGGGCGGTGGCAGGCCCTGTTGGGATGGCCACAGCCAATCCATTCCCATCTCTTCATCCCCGCTTTTCTCCTCCTCCTCATCAAGAGGCAACGACTGAGACCTAGTCACCGGTCTAGATCTTCGAGGCTATGGATGTGGACTGTGAATCTGGCTGTGGTGGCACACAAACTGCTTCCGACAGAGGCAACATATGGTTGCGGTGCCAAGTCTTCAGCGGACCTGTGCTCCCTTCCAGCCGCATTTGATACACTGGGAGTCCTGGCAGCTGTTTGCAAACGACATAAGGCGGTGACTTCCAGCGGTCAGCCAACTTGTGCTTTCCAGAGACACCCAAGTTTCTCAGCAGTACTCTGTCACCTGGTTGCAAGTCCTCCACTCGTACCCGGAAGTCAAAGTTTCTTTTGTTTCTCTTGTCCTCGGGCATCTGATGCAGCTTGGGCCTTGTCATAATCTTCAGACTTTTCCGTAAGCGGTCCACATACCCTCAGTGGGAGGTTGTCGAGGTATGGTCTAAGGACATGGTCTATGGTCAAAGGCCAAGTCTACTGGCAGCCGGGCCTCCCATCCAAACATCAGACGATAGGGAAAGTTATCCTGTAGCATCGTTTGCGGTGCTGTTATAAGCGTGCACAATAACGGCTATATGCTTGCTCCAGTGCTGCTTTTGTTTTAAATTCAAAGTCTCAAGCATATCCAGGAGGGTTCGGTTGAACCTCTCTGGCTGAGGATCCCCTTGAGGATGGTACGGGGTGGTTCTGGACTTCTTAATGCCTAACAGATCTAAAAGTCTTTTAATGAGGCTGCTCTCTAAGTCTCTCCCTTGATCAGAGTGGATACGTTGGGGCAGGCCATAGTGCACAAAGAACTTCTCCACTAAGATCTTGGCCACTGTGGATGCCTTTTGATCCTTTGTGGAAAATGCCTGGGCATACGAGTGAAGTGGTCAGTCACTACCAGGATATTTCCCTGTCCACTCAGATCAGGCTCCAAGCACAGAAAGTCAATGCACACCAGCTCCAAGGGGCCCTGACTCTGAAGATGGCCTATTGGGGCAGCTCAGTGAGGCAAAGTTTTTCTTTGGATACATCTGATGCAGGAGTGGCAAAGGCCCTCAACTTCAGTCCGCATGCAGGGCCAGTAGAATGGGTCCCTCACTAGGTTCTCTCAGGCCCTAGGTGGCCATGGTTGTCGTGTAGGGCAGTTAATACTGTCTCCCTATATTTTTTCAGTAGAAATAACTGCCATTTCTCTTCAGGCTCCTTCGGTAGACCACCCCCTGGTGCAGCTGCAACGATCCCATTCTCTGTGCAACAGACCTGCTTCCTTTAGGGAGTCAGTGAGGAGCAGGTCAGGACGTTGGCCCTCCGAGGCCTTCAATGCCAAGCTACAGAGAGGGTCTTCAAACTGGTCTTTCTTAGAAACCTTTGGCAGACCTTCATCCCCGACTTGGGTGACATTGCAATAACATTTGGGACACCAGCAGCTGAAACTCCAATGTCTTAGGCCCTGGATACTCCTCCAGCTTGGTGTTCTGCTCCTTGACATAAGGCTCGTATCCCTTCAGGTGTCAGCCGGGTCTATTCTTCTGGAGGGTCACAGGAGCAATAGGGCCTTCTTGACAGAGCATCCACGTCTTTGTTCCCAACTCCCGGCCGATACTTCAGTCTGAAAGTAAACCCTAATAGGGCAGCCAACCATCTGTGATCTGTGGCGTCCAACTTGGCAGTGTTGAGGATGTAGATGAGAGGATTATTGTCAAACCCTGCTCCATATAGATAATCCCTCCGTTTATACACTACTGCCCACTTCAAGGCCAGAAACTCGAGTTTGTGTGTGGGGTAGTTCTTCTCGGCGGGTGCCAAGCTCTGACTCACATAGGCAACAGGCCGTGGGTGGCCGTTATGCTCTTGATACAGAACCTCGCCTAACCCATCTCCACTGGTATCAACGTGTAGTTCATATGGCTTGGTTGGATCTGCATAGACCAGGACTGGAGCAGTTGTTGGGCTCCATTTCAGCTGCCTAAAGGCCTCTTCACATTGGGCAGTCCACTGTTCTTGAATGGAATCTCTGGGTTTTCTGGGCCCTCCAGCTGGTCTGACAGGCTTCGTCATATCTGGGTCATCGTCTTCTATTCGTGGGGTGGCGTACTGGTCGGGAATTGTCCTTCTGTTCAGCGTTCTGTAGTCGATACACAGCCTCAGCCACCTATTCTTATTTCGTACCACCACTATCAGGTAAGCGTATGGACTTTGGGACTCTCGGATGATACCTGCTCTCTTCAATTCTGCCAATTGTTCACGCAGGTCTTCCAAGTTCCCTAAAGGAATCCGTCAAACTCTCTCTCGGAATGGCTTGTTTTCTTGTAGACTCTCACATCGAATTCACTCCTCGAGAATGCAGCCTGCCATCTCAGGAGCTGAGTCTTGGTTCTTTCTTTCCATTCGGGTGGGAGAGGAGTTTTCTTCAGATAGAACTCCTCAACAGAGATCACATCTGTCAGAGAACTCACGTTTTCCATGCCCGTCTTCGTCCAGCAGGAGTGAATCCTCACTCTGTGAGTGCCAATACCCATGCGCAGTCTTCCCAACGGAACCGAACGTGCGGGCGTACCCGCGTACCAACGCAAACATGTGCGCGTCCTCGCCTTCCAATACGAACGGGGGGCACGCACTCCCACGTCAGCACGAACGTGTGTGCGCAATCGCGCACGGACCCTCACCTCCACCAATCCCAGCACAAGGCGCCCTATATAAACAGGGCCTTCACATGGTGTCAGTGTTGGATCGTCTTCAGTCTATGTCCTGAATACCTGCCTGAAGTACCTGCTACCTTGTTCCTGATTTACCCGGCTTACCTGATTACCTTCCTTGATTGACCCTGCTTATTGACTGTTTCTTCTGGTTTGACCTTGGCTTGGATTCCTTGACTACGTCTCTGCTCTTCGATTTGGTACCTCATCACCTGCCTGTTGCCAACCTTTTGCCTGCTTTGACCACGAACTTGCCTTCCGCTTTTGTACCTCGTTTGCCAGCCAGTTGCCGACCTTTTCCTGTCTTGACATCGCAGTGCCTATACCCACCTGTACGGCCTTCACTGGATTCAGCCTTGGTTACCTATCCATACACCTGCTCTCCAGAAGAACCGGTAATCCCAAGCATCAGTCTTCCAGCCGCAGGCACTTGCACCCTTTCGTGCCTCAACGCCCTCTGTTCCTACCACCAGGGGTGTTGGGACCGGAACCGTGCACGAGGCCACTCCCCAGCATCCGGACTCCGCTGTAAGGTACGTGATAGTACGATCCAGCCAGAATGGAGTCCGAAGGGGGTGCCTCGCCTTTGGAAGCCCTGTGCCAACAGATGTCGGCCCTTACCCAGGCAGTTCAGGGCCTGCGAGATGGCTATCATCAACTGGAACAGAGAGTGGAATCCATGTCCCCAGGCTCTGCAACTCATCAGGCACCCATGACATCCCGGATCCCCGGCTCAGCAACCTCTGCATCAGCACCCACAGTAATGATGCCACCCCCAGAACCTCTTGTGCCCCCACCGGAACGGTTTTCAGGGGATCGCAGCAAGTTCCGCTCCTTCAGGAATGCTTGTCGGCTCTACTTCCTGCTACAACCCCGTACCTTCTCCCTGGAGAGCACTAAGGTGGGGTTCATAGTATCCCTACTCCAAGGGGAGCCTCAAACCTGGGCCCATCGTATATTGGAACAAGCCAACCCTCTTCTGGATACCCTGGACTCATTTTTGGATGAAATGGCCAAACTATATGATGATCCTCAGCGCACCACAACAGCAGAGGCCAGCCTCCATGCCCTCCAGCAAGGGCGCCGGCCAGTAGAGGACTATGTAACGGACTTTAGGCGGTGGAGTTCCGACACCTCTTGGAACGACGCCGCCCTCCTCTATCAATTCCGCATAGGCCTCTCCGAAGCACTGAAGGATGAGCTAGCCCGAGTGGGAATCCCTAGTTCTTTGGAGGATCTGATCCAGCTGTCTATCCAGATAGACCGTCGCCTGAGAGAGCGGAGGTCCGAGAGGTCCGGTCTGACACGCCCCACATGGGTGTTACCCAAAGGTCCCAACTACCCTCCTACTCCCGTCTCTCATGTACCTGCTGCCACCCCAGGAGCACCAGAGCCCATGCAAGTAGGCCTACTCCGCTCACCACTGTCACCAGAGGAAAAACAGCGGCAACGCCAGAACAATCTCTGCCTTTACTGTGGGGAAGCTGGGCACTACGCCAATACGTGCCCGAACAAGATCCGTCAGTTCAACTCATCATCCCGTGTGCCTTTCGCCTTGTCTTTAATAAAAGCCGCTCACATTGCTGTTCCTATTTCCTTACAGCTCCCAGAAAGAATACTCCGAGTCCAGGCTATAATTGACTCTGGTGCCTGTAGCTGCTTCGTGGATCATGCCTTCGCTCTACAACACAACATTCCACTAACACCTAAGCAGCAGCAACTCTCCATACGGCTAGCAGACGGGTCAAACATCAAGTCCGGGCCTATCACTCTTGAGACGCAACCCCTGCTCACCAGCATACCACCAGGCCACCAGGAGCTACTCCGTCTAGATGTCATCTCTTCACCTTTGTTTCCTGTCATTTTAGGAATGCCTTGGCTGCAAGCCCACAATCCCCAGGTCAATTGGGTCACCGGTGAGGTGACTTTTCAGTCCTCTTACTGTCTACAGAACTGTCTTAAAATCTTCCGCCATCTTCCCCCAGTCATTGGTTGTCTAAGAACGGACTCTGAATTCAAGGAGCTAGTGCCACCAGTGTACCACAACTTCTTGGACGTATTCGATAAGCAGAAAGCAGACACCCTTCCTCCCCATCGGGTCTACGACTGTCCGATTGAGTTACTACCAGGGGCCGAAATCCCTTTTAGGCGGATCTTTCCTCTGTCCGAACCCGAGCTCCTGGTCCTCAAAGAGTACATCAATGAGAACCTCAAAAAGGGGTTCATCCGACATTCCTCCTCCCCAGCAGGGGCCAGAATATTTTTTGTTGAAAAGAGGGACCACTCGCTCCGCCCATGTGTAGATTACAGGGATCTGAATAAAGTGACAATTAAAAACCGGTACCCGCTTCCACTAGTCCCGGAACTATTTCAGAGACTCCGCTCAACAAAAATATTTACAAAATTGGACTTGCGTGGGGCCTATAACATGATCAGGATACGCAAGGGGGACGAATGGAAGACAGTATTCCGAACACGTTTTGGTCACTTCGAATATTTAGTCATGCCATTTGGACTATGCAACGCCCCGGCCACATTTCAACATTTTGTCAATAATATTTTCAGAGACTTCTTAGATTCCTTTGTAATTGTCTACCTGGAGGACATTCTGATATTTTCCACCTCTCTCGAAGTACATCGTGATCATGTAAAACAAGTTCTGGGCAGATTAAGACAACATAGACTTTACGCAAAGGCCGAAAAATGTGAATTCGAACGCCAGACCATTCACTTCCTCGGCCTGGTGATATCAACCGGGGGTGTAGCCATGGATCCCCAGAAGGTCTCGGCCATTATGTCCTGGCCGCCCCCAAATGACAAGAAAGGGGTACAACGTTTCATCGGATTCTCCAACTTTTATAGGAAGTTTATCAAGAACTTCTCCAAGATCATCGCACCCATCACACAGCTCACCAAGAAGCAAAACCGCTTCCAGTGGACTACAGCGGCCCAAGCCGCCTTCGACCAGTTAAAAAGGGCATTTACCTCCGCCCCAGTACTAAAACACCCTGACCCTGCATTACCCTACACTCTGGAGGTTGATGCTTCGGAGAGTGCGGTAGGGGCCATCCTGTCTCAACGCCAAGGACCCAAGTCCCTAATGCATCCGGTGGCCTTCTTTTCCAGAAAACTAGGTGTGTCGGAAAGGAACTATGATGTAGGTGACCAAGAACTCCTAGCAATAAAGCTAGCCTTGGAAGAATGGCGATACCTCCTGGAGGGGGCGGCACATCCGATACTGATCTTCACAGATCACAAAAATTTAGAGTACCTCAGAACTGCCAGACGCCTTAGACCCCGACAGGCCAGATGGGCTCTTTTCTTTTCCCGTTTTAATTTTCATATTACTTATCGCCCCGGATCCAAAAACGTTAAACCCGATGCCTTATCCCGAATGTTCACAGAACTTGAAACCCCGTCTCCACCGGATACTATCCTACAAGCAGGAAATTTCCTACTGACCCAATCCAGTTTCATGACACAAGTCCGCCAAGCCTCCTCGAGAACACAGTTACCCCCGGGCACCAACCTTCAGGAGAGGGATGGACTTTTTTGGCAAGACAACAAGATTTTCATCCCTCAAGACCTACGCACCATCGTGTTACAGGCCTGCCATGACTATCCTCTGGCGGGTCACTTTGGGGGCCACAAGACTGTGGATCTAATTCAGAGACACTTCTGGTGGCCAAATCTTGCCAAGGACTGTAGGGATTATGTCAAATCTTGTCCGATCTGCCTGAGAAACAAGAGTAGTAAAAATAAATCGTGGGGCCTACTGAAACCACTGCCCATTCCCGAAAGGCCATGGGATAAAATCGCCATGGATTTTATTGTGGAGCTTCCTCCCTCTTAAGGGTTCTCTTCCATCTTCGTGGTGGTAGACCGCTTTTCCCGGATGGCACATTTCATTCCCATGAAAGGGACATCTTCTGCAATTGAGACCGCCAGGATATTCATTAAAGAAGTTGTCAGACTCCATGGAATCCCCAGTGACATCGTCTCTGACCGCGGAGTACAATTTACATCCAAGTTTTGGAGGTCATTATGCAAAGCACTAGGTATTAAATGTAGCCTCTCTTCAGCTTATCACCCACAGACCAACGGGCAGACCGAACGCACCAATCAAACGTTGGAAACAATACCTACGTTGCTTCTCCTCATTTTCCCAAGAGGATTGGGCCTCACTACTTCCTTTGGCAGAATTTGCATTCAACAATTCCATCCACTCCACCACGAACCAATCACCATTTTTCTCCAACTACGGTTTCCATCCCTCCTTTTTACCCGCACTTGTGCCCGAATCTTCCGTACCGGCTGTTCAGGATAGGTTGGATTTTCTTTCCTCCAACAACCAGGTGCTCAGGGAAACCATTGCTAAGGCACAGGAAGATGATAAAAAATATTTTGACAAAAAGAGAAGGGGAGAATTGAACTTAGAGGTGGGAGATCGTGTGTGGCTATCTACCACAAATTTAAAAGTGGCATGCCTCTCCAAGAAATTGGGACCTAGATACTTGGGCCCTTTCCCTGTCAAGAGAAAGGTCAACCCAGTGGCCTATGAACTTGAACTCCCCGCCTCGTTCAGGATACATCCTGTATTTCACGTTTCCCTACTTAAACCTGATGTTCCGAATTCCTTCCCGGATCGTGAAGTAGGGCCTCCGGAAGCTATCAGGGTGGATGGGGAAGAAGAATTTGAAATTGAGGCTATCTTGGACCACAGAAAAAGGCAGGGAAAAGACCAATATTTGATTAAATGGAAAGGTTTTGGCCCAGAAGAAAATTCCTGGGAACCAAAAACGAATCTTCATGCTCGGAGACTCATACAGGCTTTTCACCGTTCCCGCTCTCAGGGCTCGTTTCAAAGAGGCATCCGGAGGCTGCCCCTAAGGAGGGGGCAATGTCAGAGAACTCACGTTTTCCATGCCCGTCTTCGTCCAGCAGGAGTGAATCCTCACTCTGTGAGTGCCAATACCCATGCGCAGTCTTCCCAACGGAACTGAACGTGCGGGCGTACCCGCGTACCAACGCAAACATGTGCGCGTCCTCACCTTCCAATACGAACGGGGGCACGTCAGCACGAACGTGTGTGCGCAATCGCGCACGGACCCTCGTCTCCACCAATCCCAGCACAAGGCGCCCTATATAAACAGGGCCTTCACATGGTGTCAGTGCTGGATCGTCTTCAGTCTATGTCCTGAATACCTGCCTGAAGTACCTGCTACCTTGTTCCTGATTTACCCGGCTTACCTGATTACCTTCCTTGATTGACCCTGCTTATTGACTGTTTCTTCTGGTTTGACCTCGGCTTGGATTCCTTGACTACGTCTCTGCTCTTCGATTTGGTACCTCATCACCTGCCTGTTGCCAACCTTTTGCCTGCTTTGACCACGAACTTGCCTTCCGCTTTTGTACCTCGTTTGCCAGCCAGTTGCCGACCTTTTCCTGTCTTGACATCGCAGTGCCTATACCCACCTGTACGGCCTTCACTGGATTCAGCCTTGGTTACCTATCCATACACCTGCTCTCAAGAAGAACCGGTAATCCCAAGCATCAGTCTTCCAGCCGCAGGCACTTGCACCCTTTCGTGCCCCAACGCCCTCTGTTCCTACCACCAGGGGTGTTGGGACCGAAACCGTGCACGAGGCCACTCCCCAGCATCCGGACTCCGCTGTAAGGTACGTGATAACATCCTTTTCTCCTCCCATCAAATCAGACGGTGAGACTGGGGTAGCCAGATTCACTTTTCTTAGCAACATCTGAGCCATCTTCACTGGTGCGGCTGTTATGTTGTGGACACTGACCAAGATCCTCCTGTGACTTCTTTGCAATGCTTTGGTTGAAACCACTTCATGAATCATCTCTACTCCCATGTCTTCTCTCTCTCTCTCTGTCCGCTTCAAGTACAATGAAAGGGCCTGGTTGTTTCCAATTTAGTTTGACAGATGCCCGTAAACAGGCCACTTCACCAGGCTGTAAGACCTTCTCGCTCCTGTCCAAGCGCCAGATCTTTCCCACTCCTTCAGCTGGGGCCTTCTGTTCTCGTGCCAAGCCCTGATAGGCTTGTCTCAACATGGGGTGCACCCTTGTAGTTGAAATGCTGGACAAGAGGTGTCAACAGTCTTCTGAAAAGATCAATATTAGTCCTAATGATGAGAGAACCCTTACTGGCCCCTGGTGGGCCTGGTGCCAAAGTGTCAATGGTCTCAGCCTCCCCAGCTACAGAGGGATCAAAGGTCAGCTTAACTGGTAGATAGCCATCATAGGGGAATTTCTGGGTCCCAATGCCCCATATCTCTAGCTCTCTATACTTGTGGAATGACAGGTGCTTGAGGTATCGGTCATAGAAGTGTCTGTAGAGGAGGGTCCCTTGAGCTCCGGTATTCAGAAGAGCCATGATGTAAATTCCCTCTACTTGGATGGGAACAACCGGAGAAGGTTCCACCAGCTTGTCATTGAGCTTGGAGGAAGTGTTGGCTTTGGCCTGTTCGGTGGTTTGTATCCGTGCTTCCTTCTTGCGGAAATTCTGATCTGGCCTAGATTTCCCATTAAGTTTGTGGAGTCTGGTGTGCACCGACTCTCCGATGCAGGCAACATGTGTCAAAAGAGACAGGACACTGGATCGCTTGGAGGCAACAACTGGAACCCTATGCAAGGGTTTGGACTGCCGATGCTGTCTCTTTGCATCGTTGGGTTTTCTGAAGCTAGCTAATGTAGATGGACACCCCGCTGGCTCCATAACCCTCTGAAGTGAAGTTTCCCATTGGCTTCCCGAGGGACAGCTTCCTCGATGCTTTCACCACCTCTGCTGTGAGATCAGTCAGTCTCTCTTCATTCGGGCACCGATCGATGAAATGTCCTATTTCCCCACAGCGATAGCACATCTTAGCCATAGGAGAGGCAATACCCCTTTTCTCAGTAACGAGGGTGGACATCGTCTGTTTTACCTCCGAGAGTGATTGTTGCATGTTGGCATGGGCTTCCATCACTTGTCCCACTGTCTTCTGAATTCCACAGAATGTTTGTTGTAAAGTAGTTTGCACTTGGGCCAACTGGGTTATGGCTTGAGCCAAAGTGTCAACAGCAGTACCGGGCCCTCCATCTTGTCTAGTCTCCATTTTGGGTCCTGACTGTATGATGTAGGCCGTAGCACCATGTTTGAGACTCTTGGTAGACTCAGGCCTCTGCGTCTTGGCTGCAATGAGAGCCTCCTCCTCTCTAATAGCCTTCATGAATTTAGAGTAGATGAGAAGGTCGTCTGAATTCCTGGCTCAAAGCTGTAGCACAATAGGATCCAATGTTTGTGCTCCCCTCTGCACCTGTCATTAAGGTTTTACTAGCAATTTTGACTTCCATCCCACCCTTCATAATGACTTGCTGAAATGATTTGGTCCAACCGCGCAACATATTCTGTTATCTTCTCGCCCTCCATTTGGTATGTGTGGTGGAAGAGGTAGATCAACTCTGTGCATTCTTTTACTCTCCCATAAATTTCATGAAGCACTTCTAGACACTCAGAAACAGAATAGTTGGGTTTATTCTGCTTTAGATTCCAAATGATATCAGAAGTCGGGGCCCACAGACTCTCAACTACACTCTGTTTCTTTACTGCATCAGTCACTTCCCACTCCTCAACTGCTTGGATGGCTTGATCAATCCAAGTATCAAAATCATCTTCTCCTGTAGGTGTGGGGACTTTCCACAAGAAGAACCGTAGTTTGCCATACCCATAATTTGTTGGCACTACTGGATTCTTAAGTAGCCCTCTGACTAGCTTCCCAAACTCGGCCACTAGGAGGGAAGAAAAGACTTCAGAGGCTGTAGCTGGTTTTAAGGTAGTGGCCTCTGGGTCTGGCGTGAGGCATCCTGAGCTCTCTGGAATAGAGCTTGATTTAACCGGATGAATTAGTGTAGCATTAATATCTGCAGTCAGTTGGAAGCTATTTTTACGCAGAATGTCAGGAACTCCCTTCTTCCATTCCAGCAGTGCATAAGTGCGAGAGGTCCCATGGTCTGGCTTAACATCAATCACCCACACCTTCTTATCTGGGGACCTTCTTCAAAAAGGTGAGACGACAATGGTGTCTGTATACAATGTCCCAGAAATGGATAGCCTTATCCTTTATCCCCGTAATACTACAAGTCTTTCTGTAGTGCAGTGTCTCTGTTCTGCCCATCTGTCCCTGCAGATGGGCAGAAATGCCCTCTCACCAAATCCTGCGATCAGGGCCTAAGCGAACGTCCTGGAACAGGCAGACTTTCATGGGTAACCCACCGGTCCCCTCACACTGGAACGGTTCACCATTGGTGGAGATGTGCCTCAATATTCACCTGGGATCCCCCTCTCTCAGGCTGGATGTCCCAACTCGCGGTGGAGGTCTGAATCGTGCAGGTAGATCATCTGAGAGACAGCATCTCTCAATCAGGTCTGGTCTCTTAACTCCCTCATTGCTGACTCATTGCTGACTCAGGATTACCTCAGGACACAAAATTGAGTATTTTACTTTCCTGTCAGCAAAGCCTGCTGGGATTTGTATTTCTCCCTGTATACCAGTCTATGGGGTCGTTTTGTGTGGGAACTGCATGCCCCAGAATCCATTGGAGCTCTCCCTGCAGTTCAGTACAATCTTTTCCATTGGCTGTTGTAACTGTGCCCTTAATTGGTTTTCCTCTTGCAGCCAATAGGGGCACAAGATAGGCCACTGAATCCAGAGCTATGTGTGTGTCAGCTCGCATTAACACATTAAAGCGGAGTTCCACTTAAAAAAAAAAAGTCAGCAGCTACAAATACTGCAGCTGCTGACTTTTAATAATCGGACACTTACCTGTCCCAGAGTTCAGCGATGTGGGGGAACGAAGCCCCGCTTGTCTCCACCTCCGCGGCGCTCTGTGACTGGCAGAGCAATCATCTGGGTTCTTTTACGCGTTCCATATGATTGCAGAGAGGAAGGGGGGAGAGGTGAATTTACTTCCGGCGCCGCAGGGCCCCAGGAGGAAGTGGGAGCTGGAACCCTCTAAAAAGAGTGTTTGCTCTCCCCCCCCCCCCAAAAAAAGAAACTTCCCTTAAAGCGGAAGTTCCATTTTTGGGTGCAACTCCTATTTAACTCAGTCAGTGAAAACAGGAAGGAGGAGGGGGGTGAAAAATTCCCCTTACAGCTGCTAGTAGGCAGCTCTCCCTAACTCAAGCTGGAAAACCTGTGTACATTGTTCCTGCCAGCTTGGCGGGATTACGGGTTATAGCGTGAAACACCCGCTACATCAGTAAAAGCTAAAACGCTTCTTGTATACTGTATGTAGTGTATTTCATCTGTGTAGTCAGCTGTTTGTCTGGAGAGCAGCTTTAACTGGCCACATTTTATATTTTTCTGATGATCTGAGTCTGATATCACTTTCATTTCATATTACAACCAGCTCCCACAGAGATCTTGTTTACAACATCTGAAAAAAAAAAACACTTCAGTTCTTTGGACTGTGAAAGAGCCTTGATCAGATCTTGCTTTTGGCAGTAAACTACAATATCCCTCTTCGATATCTTCTATCAGATAAATATTAATATCATTGTTTAGTGCACAGATGCTGGGGAGCTGTAAGGTTCCATGATGTGGTTACCATGTATCCAGGCGCAGTTCCTTTCCATAACAATACAGGCCCCAAGTGTAATAGAATAAGTAACTAGAAATTAAATACATGTAGCGCCACCCCCGAAGGAGCTGCTTGGTAAATTTGGGTTCTCTGATCTCCACCTCAACCCCAAGAATGATCTCAGCCCCTCTGGCACACAGAGAACGGCTCACGATCAACCCCTCCCAGGCAGCCCAGCTCACAAGCCCTCATTTTCCACTCGCAAAATAGTAGGCAAGTGGAAAATTTGAGGGCTGCCCTGGACAATCCCAGATCATTTGAGCAACGGACCTGGCCCTGATGGGGCCCCATGTGCGGCTGGGGCCCCTGGGCAGTGTCCAGGGGTGCCCACTTGATAAGACAGACCTGGCTGCAGCATCGATCCGATGCTGCAGCTATTCCTAGCTAGCTCTACTACGAGAACCGAGCGATCAAAGAATGCTGTTCTCAGTTTTTGGTCTTCAATGAACAGAGACCAGTGACTGTAAGTCACCGGCTCTCTGCTCTGCCTCTTCGGCACTCACTGGAGCGCTGGACTGTGGAGGGCCGGGAGCGACTATCTCAGGCTCTCAGCGGGACCCACTTCTCCCCAGAGGACAGGGACCCCATTTCCCTTGGGGGCAGGAACCCCTTCTAAAAAATAATAAAAAAACTGCTGATACCAGTGGTGGAACTACAGGGCTCACAAAAATCGTACCTGTGACTGAGCCCTGGAGTTCCACCACCGGACTCGGAAGGAAGGGCCTCGGCTGGAGTTCAGGGGGGCCCTTCATGGTTTCTTGCACCGGGGCCCCGAAGGTTCTAGTTACGCCACTGGCCGGGAGCGACTATCTCAGGCTCTCAGCGGCATGGTAAGAGGCTGAGCCCGCTGCCTGACAGGCATCTGGGCAGATCCTGATATTATTGTTGGGATCCCTGCAAAGCCTGGACTGGCTCTGCGGCGTAAGCTGCCAGCAGGATTTAGCCCGCTGTCGGCTGAATCTGGGACACAGGAGTGCAAAACCAAGTGCACTCCTGTGACCTACAGGAGAAGTAGAGCCAAAGGTTTGGCCATACTTTTCCTTTAAGATTGAAATACACTGTAATATTAATCTGTATAATCATCAAAAATGTGTTACTTTATAGTTTTTAAATGGCTGCTTTTCTTTTTACTTTAAGACAGACTCCCTTTCATAATGAAAGGCTTCATTATGAACATAGCTAGGACACCGTATAGATTCCAGACTTTTTGCTATAACATAAATATCATACCAAACATGACACAGGTAAAAGAACAGGACTTGGAATGCAGATATGATGGTAAAAGAATCCATGTAAAAATGTGAGCCCTCTCTTTTAAAAAAATGTAAAGAATTTCCAGCATTCTTTAAGAGGATGTTCTGAACACACCATTACAATCCTACGTATAGGGGAGCAAGGGAGGGAGAAGCTGCAAAGTTACTGTATGATCTATGTTACTTACATTAACTGCATATTCCCTAATACACAAATTATGTTTAAATTGTCTAAAAACAACTCTAGTGTTTTAAAGCATTCTAAAATTTTCACCTGGTGATCCAACCAGTAAGTCTGTATTTTTTTTACCTTCCTTTAACAGATTAAGCTGCAGCAGTTAGAGGGTTTTGACAAACTATTTAACACAGACAGGGGTGCTTACAATGGTAAGCTGTTGCTTATTTTAACCTTTATCCCACAAGGAAGGGAGCTGTTTCTGTAACTGCTTAAAAATTGTAAACTGTTAACACTTCAAGCTGGTTCCATCAGGCTTCCCCGGAACAACTCAGGACTTTCCGGCTTCTTCCGGATTCACTGCGGTCATCATGGCTGGTGTACCCTTAGAAAGGAGGCACCGAAGGACTGTTCCCTGGGGGTTCCTTTTCCTAGATGAGCCTACCTTTCCTTACTTTTATGTGAGTGTTTATTTGACTACTTGCTATTGTACAATAAATATTGCACTTAGAGGTGCTTTTCTGTTTTTTCTTCATATTGCATCTCAGAGTTGGCTTCACTCCAAAGAAAAGTGCATGCCTTCCATTCAAGATCCATCATTAAGACTTGTCATCCATTCCTCTATGAACGTTTTCATTCTCTCCTACTCTGCCCTGGACTTTTTATATTATCCTATCCTATTATCGCATGCAATTTATATAATCACCCTGAGCGCTAGCATTTCCATTGTTCTGTGTATGGCTCTGGCGGTCCATCTAGTACATCCTGATGATGTGATCCCTGGAATCCAAGCTTGCTATCACTCCGTCCATTGGCCCAGGCCCAGGTGACGTCAGTTCTGGCTTTGAGCCCGCTGGCTGTGTCCCCACTCTGGAGTATATGCCAGCATCCTGTCCTCGGTTCCCACACTTCAGCAGCCAGTGAGAGCCCTGACGCTGTTGACTCTTCTCTGTACTGTCCCCATTATGAGGGCATACAACAGGCTAAAAGGCTTACAATACATCTGTTTGGGTAGAATCTACTGTATGTATATTGGTTTTACCACCCAGCTTATGTACAGATGAATCATCAGATGTTTTTTGCTTTTTACTTTTTTGATGCAGAGACTATTCCAATTAAATGAATATTAGTTCTATATGACTAACTGAATTTTATTGATAAGACGTTACATATATAATCACTGGTGCAGATACCATTTTTTGCACTTCATGCAGTTCTAAGCGCTTTTTTGGGAATTACAGGACATAGAAATATGTGTGTCACTCAATTCAAGGAAATAAATGTGCAGTATTCTTCACAAAGTCAGATTACAAACTTCAAGAGCATTCAGATTAATAGGAGATGGCTAAAAAAAATGAAATGCAATGTGGAAATGAATATATGATTTGACAATTTGACCATAGATACACTTACATTTTTCATCTAAATTAACTATAGACAATGGAGAAAGAAATTCCTGGCATGCAGCCATAGCTTTCAAAAATATTGATTAGCAAAAGATTGTAATATGCAATATACAAAAAGGTACACTTATTCTGTATACAGTATATAAACAACTGATATGCAGTACCTGTACAGTAGTTTATTCTTGCATACTGTAACAGGATTTCCACTGTAAACTGCTATGGGCTGGCATTCACTGTAAGAAAGGATGCCATGAATCCAGGGAATTCGTTGGGAGGGAAATTCCAAGCAGTAGCCTGGAAGATGAGAGATGTGGATATGAGTCATTTACACACATTAGTCACCCTTCTCTCAGTTTATCCAGTCCCTCTTCCTCAGTTGTCATGGAACTGCCCTTAAGGATTTTTATTTTTTAATATTTTTTAACTTCGTATATCCAGAATGATTCCAGCTTCATGTGCATACAGTTTTCAAGTGAAGTATGAGAAAAAGATATAGGACTGCAAAACTTTCATGTTTTTTTTTACATTCTTTACTTGCACATATCCAGGAATGTATTTTTTTTTTTCAGTTTCTATCTTGATAGTGAAAAAGCATATCCACCCATATACTGTATATGCCATTCCCCACCCATTCTTAATATTGTTTTTTAAGATTTATTTAGATACAAATAACAATCATATTTTTGGTTTTACATTTTTATGATATGTTCTTAAGATAATAAAGATGCAGAACTAGTTAATTTTTTAGGTTTTCAAAGGAATCTATCACATGAATGTAACATATTCAGGTATAAACTGTGTACCTGGTAAAAACTTACCATTATCCATAGACTGGGATTATTATAAGTGAGTCTTAGGTGAAATGAGCAGAACCGGGTCGGTTGCCTTATTTTCTCTAAAACTCATTGAATGTCTTGACTGTAAAACAGTTTTGCTAGTTATGGAGTCCTTCAGTTGGCGAATCAAGACAAAGATTAGGAGAATCAGTAAAAACAGCAAAAAGAAGAACAAGGCTACATAGACTAAGAAATTTGGATCCCAGACCATGGCAATGATGGAAAGCACTTTCCTGTCCACCGTTCCATGGAGTAAATTGGTTTTTTGGAATGGCTGTCCTTTTCATCAAAATATTTCAAGTAAGTAACAAATCCAGTTCCATCTACACTAGACAAAATACGTCCAGTTGGCTTCTTGGATTTCTTCTCTATTGCTGTGTGTTCAGCACCTTCATAAAATGGGTGTATGTCACTGATCCCTGCATGGAATAGTTTTAATTAAATATTTTTTTATAAAGGAATTCATTGGTAAACACATTAAATGCCCACAGGCAGTCTTTAGCAAGGACACTTTGTCGTTTTTTTAATAGCAGTGGAGAGACATCTGTCAGCATTCGACTGGCTGCGCTTTCAGATCTGAGGATCTCATATGCTGTAGAAAATGTATTCTGAGATTTGCAGCAATTAGTGCTCACACAGTGGACAGTGCTGCAAATCTGAAATAACATATTGTGCTATGCAGAGTTGTAGCACTTTTCGTTCACCTTATATTGTTTCATATCATGCTTCATACCACATTCAGCTTACTATGTAATGCTCTCTGGAGCGTTACATTTCATAATGGAATGTTACAGAGGTAACAAGTATGGGTACTGTTCATGTAAACTTTATCGTGTTGCTATAGTTTAAATCTGTCATTGAAAAAAAATGGTAACATTACTGAAAATTTTGCATATTTCCAAATATATACAAGTAAAAATTTAACCCATTACTCATATGTCTAGTCTAACAATATTAAGATTATATCTCTCAACTCCTCACTTCACCCCTTCAGTCTCCACACGCATCACTAATTTACGGAAGTATTAGTATGGCTGCAGGGCCGGTGCTACCACTAGGCAAACTAGGCAGCCGCCTAGGGCGCCATGATGCCTAGTGGGCGCCCGGCCCCTGGTTTTCCTACTCTCTTCTCTCTGCAGCAAGCAACTAAGTCTCAGCATCAGCATGCAGCCGTCCTTCCGTTCACAGATAGTGTCAGAGGCGCAGCAGCAGTGAAGGACTGTGTCTGTGTCCCGCCTCCTGAATGAATGGAAGCAAGCAAACATTCATTGATGGGCACTGGTAGGCTGCATTTGATGGGTCCTGGTGAGGCTAAATGTGATGGGCGCTGGTGAGGCTGCATTGATGTGTGCTGGTGAGGCTGCATTGATGTGTGCTGGTGAGGCTGCATTGATGGGCGCTGGTAGGCTGCATTTGATGGGCGCTGGAAGGCTACATTTGATGGGCGCTGGTAGGCTGCATTGATGGGCGCTGGTAGGCTGCATTTGATGGGTGCTGGTAGGTTGCATTGATGGGCGATGGTGGGCTGCATTTTATGGGCGCTTCGTTAAAAAGGTGGGGTTTACATGGGTAGGGAAAAGGGGGTGGAGTGAAGGGGGGCGGCAAAATTAGGTTTCGCCTAGGGTGTCAAAAATCCTTGCAACAGCCCTGTATGGCTGTCATACTACTTCTCAAACTCAATCTTTCCAAAACTGAGCTGATTATATTTACTCCCACTATCCCCCCTGCCCTGACCATTCCATCAAGATCAATAACACAACTATCACTTCCTTCCCTCTAGGTGCTAGGTGTGATCTTTTGACTCCTGCCTCTCTTTTCAGCCCCAAATCTTGTCACCAAATCTTACCTCCTTCACCTTAACAACATTTCCAAAATACAGACATTCTTAACCAATAACACCTCAAGCTACTAATTCACTTTCTCTGTATCTCTGGCTTTGACAATTGCAGCTGCCTCCTCATAGGCCTACCTCTACACAGACAATGCCCTATTCAGTCTATTATAAAAACCGCTGCCAGACTTGTCAGGCTTACCAACCATTCAGTGCCCTCCTCCCTCTCTGCCAATCCCTCCAATGGCTTTGCCACACTTATTGAATACAATTTGAAATAATAACAGCAACATACAAAATCATCCACACCTCTGTCCTGAATTACATCACCAATCTCTTTTTAAAATATCACCTAAAATGTCCTCTTCGTTCCTGCCTACACTTCCTGATCTCTAGCTTCTTCGTTACCTCCTCCCATTCTCACTTCCAGGGTTTCTCAGAGTCTTTCCCTTCCTCTAGAATCCCCTACCTCAATTTGTCTCCTACTCTGTCTACCTTTACGTAATCCCTGAAAACTAATTTCGTTCAGGAAAGCCTATTCCCACCACCAGCTAAAAAATGTTACTCTTACCTCCTCCATTAACTCATCCCCACATGCTTATTACCTTTTGTAACACTTGCCCCTGAATAATAAGAAGAATATCATCAGTTTTAATATGAAAAAATATGGTTTAGCTGTTTATTTATATATAAACAATATGTGAATAACAATCAAATAATCATGGTAATTCAAAACAAAGAAGCAAATAACAAAAAAATGCACAGTCCATAGAAAAAAATAGTCTTTGCTGAAAAACTCCAACCACCGTGCTTCTGGTGTTAGGCCCCATGCACACGAGACGCAGATGTAAACTCTGCTGAACGCATGTTTTAAAAAGCAGAAACCTGCGTTTAAAAACGCGCGTTCTGCTGTGTTTTCATGTCGCGTTTAGACACGTTTAGACGCGTTTAGACGTGTTTGCGTCTATAAGCATTTGTAAAGATAACATCATATAGACCCTCCCCAAGCTCAGAAAGCATATATTATTAACTATTTCTGCAATTTTGTGAGCAGCAGCAGCAGAGAGAGCAGTTGTACACTTGCATTTGCCTCTCTTTCTGTGTTTTTTTTTGGAAATGGATCCCAAATTAAGTATATGTCAGGAAATGCTCCTGATGTCGCTCTTGATGAAGCAGCAACGTCATCGCAAATTTGCATGAGAGGTCCAGAATCAGAGCTTGGCGATATTGGACCCATCCGTTGATGGCACAGCGAATGTCCGTTGGATATTTCACAAACATGTATGCATTTCACAAACATGTATACATCAGTGAGTATATATGCTCTATGAACTATCTAAACTAATTACGACATTTTAACCAATTTTTTCGAGTATTTTTTATGGTTTACCATCATATTTCTGAGTTTTCTGGTCAAAAAAATTGGGTTCCTTTAAAAAGGCTTATAAACGCAAACACGGCTAAACGCAGGTGCCTGCGTTTAGACGCGTTTAGACGCGTTTAGCTGCGTTTTGCGTCTGAAACGTGGAAAAGCAAAGTGTCTGAACGCATTTTTTTGCTTCTGGAAAAACGAGGTTAAACGCAACTGCATAAAAACGGGAAAAAACTAGACTGTGTACATGGACACATAGGATAACATTGCATGCGTTCAGGTGCAGTTGAAAAAAGTGTCCAACTGCCTCTGAACGCGCGTTTAACAGCGTCTCGTGTGCATGGGGCCTTAAAGTGCATTAAGTGATCCACCTCAGTGTTTACAAATTGCACATTTACCGACCACATCTATAAAATAAGCATAAGTATCTTAGGATACCACCCTTCTTCCCCGTTTCAGTCATGATGTTCCACATTTACAATGCTTAATAGGAATATGCCAACCACTGTCCTCTCAAATGGTCATCCTCAAACCTCAATAGCCGAGACCCAGAAAAAATAATGTTCAAGGATAGTGTAATACCGTTTTTTTTTTTTTTAAAAGCCAAAGCAGAGATAAAATCCAAATTTTGTACTTACATTTACAGGTGCTATAGTCAGTACCAGCACAAACAGACTGGTATTAGTTGTCCTACAAGCCGGTCTGTCCGAGTCGGCATGCATTCCATTAAACTGAATGTGCTAATCAGATCCACGTCCGCCATACGTGACATCATTTCCTGTTGGAGCTGGTTAGCACATTGACAGACTCAATTTTTTTAAGCTGCACAATATTTGTGTAAATGTTTAAGTTATCTGTATGTTCAATTTATGTACACCTAAATATTTTAGGACACACTAACACAATAAAATCTCTTCCTTTATTGTTAAATACAAAATAAAATAGCTGTGTGGGGCTAATAAATTACAAATTCACCAAAATGGATCCAGGTGCAATTATCACAAAGGAAATCAGTGAATGGGATTTCACTAATCTCCCTCCCCTGTATATTGTACATGTACAGCAATCCAGCTGTCCTAGGTTTAGGGTGCAGACTGCCTGCATCCAGGGCCGATCACTTGCATGTGATCGCATGAGATTAAATGTGAATGGGCAAGATTAGCTGCGAGAGCTGGCAGCCTCCCATTGTTTTCAATGGGGCTGCCTCTCACAACTAATCGCAAAATACTTCTGCTGGTGTTCTCACATATAATCATAGACAGGGGGCATTCGCAAGTGTGAATGCATGCTTAGGGGAGCCTGGGGATTACAAGGGTGGGAGAATTAAATGCCAGTGTACAAAAGTAATTGGCTGACTTTATGGCTGCGGAAATCACTTCCACTACCTAGGGAAAATCTGACAGTCAACAATTCTTGTGGCCATTAAATTGTTTCCAGCTTTTTACTACCTCGCTATTAATAGTTTTTGCGGTAGCAATAAAAAAGTTAAAGAGGACCTAAAACCAGACTACCTTATTTTTTAAACCAGTGATGCTCAACCCATGGCCCGCAGAACCCTCTGATGTGGCCCGCAACCTCAAACCAGGGTAGCGCATCCCCAGGGTCGGAAACCCATTGATTGCGATCTGGGATTGCAGACCCACCATCCCAGAGCATCAGAGTGTAGTGAGACGACGCCTGCAGTGGAGGGAGCATACGGCTGAGAAGGAAGCAGGAGCTGCATAAGCTGATGCTTCCTCTATAGCGCCAGCTCCTGTCCCAGGCAGAATGATGCCAAGTGCACTCCACCTCTAATACTTTCTAGCAGCCTGGAGAGCGATGCCAGCAGATGCTGCAAGAGGAAAAGAAGTTCAGTGTATAAACCACCAGCCCTGGAACTATTGACCCCCTTAATGACCAGGCCTTTTTTTTCAATATGACACTGCGTTATTTTAATTGACAATTGCGTGGTCGTGCGACATTGTACCCAAACAAAATTGATGTCCTTTTTTTCCCCCATAAATAGAGCTTTCTTTTGGTGGTATTTGATCACCTCTGCGGTTTTTATTTTTGCTCCATAAACAAAACAAAAAAAGCAAGAATTTTGAAAAAAAAAATATATATATTTTTTACTTTCTGCTATGAAACATATCCAATAAAAATATATAAAAAAATCTAATTTCTTCATCAATTTAGGTCAATTTGTATTTGTAGCACTAACCCCCAAAGAAGTTGCTGGTTTGATTTGGGCCTGCACTCTGTTAATAAACCCCCACTGACCTAACTCGGTCCCCTTGACACAGCTGTGGTGCAATATAATACAATACACAAGACAATATAATATACCTGTATTATACCCTCAGGATCCACTGGCTCCACCTGCAATGGGAGAATAACAATACTCCACACAATAGGGTACTTAACCAAACATATATTTTACTGTACTTTCTGATAAACAGGTGGTTACAATAATTGTACTGTCACCTCAACATAGAATGACAGGACAATGCATTTTAAACAACATTTATACACAGTGGAGCTCCCCCTACTTTTATAGCTAATTGTGAGATCTCAATAAAAGTACACAGTCTTTAATCCTCTGGTCTTCTGCTAGCTATGATGGTTCCTTATCAATTGTAATCCAACAGGGTAAAGAAATTAGGATTGATTTAATGGTGGTCCCGATAATGTTTCTGTAATTGTTCCAGGAAGTGTTTCCTTAAGTATAGTACAAGACTTAAGATGCAATAAGGATTATGCCTTATGCCTGCCTAGTGTCAGTTACTGTAATCCTCCTCTGTGAAATTACAGGCTCCAGTGAAACTGTATGTGAGTCTGACTGGATGTAAAAGTGTAATAAAACTGTGGGCCGTAACCCGCTCACCAACTGGATACGAAGCTCTGTATAGTAGCTCTGGTTCGGTGACACTTTTTGGGGACCAGTGACACCAATACTGTGATCTGCGCAAAAAAAATGCACTGTCACAGTATAAATTACACTGGCAGGGAAGTGTTAACATCAGGCCCGATCAAAGGGTTAAATGTATTCCCTGTGAGTGCTTTCTAACTGTTTGGAGGATGCTAGAGAGAGATTGGTGTTCCTGATTAATAGGAATCACAGATCTCTCTCTTGCTCTACGACAGAGCAACGGTCTGCCTTGTTTACAGACGGCCGTTCTGTCATTCCCCCAAACGATTGTGGGTAGCCCATCGTGGCCGCCGGTAGCGCACGCCCGAGGGACTTTGTTTCACGCAGCCGAGCCGCCCTGCTGCAGTATATGTATGTGTATATGGAAGTAGGTAAACAACACATACACTGGGCATAACCACTATGGCAATGGACATATCAGCACCTATAAAAGGGTTAACAATGGTTAGGCTGCTTTCAAACTGATCAACAGGTGCAGCGCAGTGCACCTGCAGCTTCCCTGCAGGTTAGCTGCACTGAGCTATATACTTCTATTATATCCTGCGGGTTTGGTGCGCTTTTTGAAGGCGCACTAAAACTCCTGAATGCATGAGCCACAAGATGTAAAAGTAGTCTATGTCAAAGCGCAGCTAAGCTGCAAGAAAGACGCAGGTATACTGCGCTGCACCCACGGTGTGGGTAACCCACAGCACATCAATGTGAAAGCAGCCTTAGGACAGTAAAGACTCATTTACATTTGCAGTTTTGGGGGGTGTAAAACCCCATAGTTCATTGTGGCCCGGTTGCCAGATCAACTAAGTGGCCCTCACTCTTCAAAAGGCTGAGCACCCCTGATTTAAACAGTGCAAGACCATTAGGTAGTGAATGATAAAGTACTTCCAGTAGACACTCTTCTGTAGGCTATCACCATATCAATGAAGGTACAAACTATCACCAGACAGCTCTTTCTGGTTCTAGACTCCACCCCATGGATGACACCATCAATTTAATTTAGTGATAAAAATCTTTATGGCTATGATATCTGACAAACACCATTATCTAGCTACATTCATTAAGATGGTTGTTGGATGTGCAGCTACAATCCTTCTACCAAGCTTTGAATGTTTATTGCCCGTATGGAAAAGGACAGCGATGTGCACATTTCAAGAAAGAGGACAACTAGTTTTCAGGAGTTATAAATGTCAAACTGGGACAATCCTCCTTGACCAGCGGTGGGGCCTTCAACACCGTCTCTCTTCCACATATAATGCCATTTTAACTTCCTAACCATGGCATTTTAAAAAACAACCCCATAGTTCATTGTGGCCCGGTTGCCAGATCAACTAAGTGGCCCTCACTCTTCAAAAGGCTGAGCACCCCTGATTTAAACAGTGCAAGACCATTAGGTAGTGAATGATAAAGTACTTCCAGTAGACACTCTTCTGTAGGCTATCACCATATCAATGAAGGTACAAACTATCACCAGACAGCTCTTTCTGGTTCTAGACTCCACCCCATGGATGACACCATCAATTTAATTTAGTGATAAAAATCTTTATGGCTATGATATCTGACAAACACCATTATCTAGCTACATTCATTAAGATGGTTGTTGGATGTGCAGCTACAATCCTTCTACCAAGCTTTGAATGTTTATTGCCCGTATGGAAAAGGACAGCGATGTGCACATTTCAAGAAAGAGGACAACTAGTTTTCAGGAGTTATAAATGTCAAACTGGGACAATCCTCCTTGACCAGCGGTGGGGCCTTCAACACCGTCTCTCTTCCACATATAATGCCATTTTAACTTCCTAACCATGGCATTTTAAAAAACAATTTACACCTTCTGCCATGGAAATTGAAGGTTTAACACCTGTGCGGACTTCCTGACACCAAGGATGGGATTACGTAACTAGAACAGCTTGGTTCCACAACATCCTTCATCCTATTCCTGGGCAATAAACTTCTGCCTTGACACTTTCCATGGTGAATGGTCAAGGTGTCTGTGCTACCTGTGTTATTATTGATATTATTATTAACCACTAGGCGTCCTCGCTATAGCCGAAAGACGGCTGCAGCACGGACGCCAATTGCCGGGAGGGCGTCCCTGGACATCCTCCTGTTTACTTCCGCGATGCGCGCTCCCGCGAGTGCGCATCGGGGACATTCTGTGCTGGCCGTGTCCCTTGGACACAGCCAGTCACAGATCGCTGTAAATGGCCAATAACAGCGGCCGTTTACAGTGCGATCGGCGTGTCCAATGAGAGATGATCTCATATGTAAACATATGAGATCATCTCTCATCGCCAGCTCTCCCTCCTCACACGCTGTCTCTGTGTGAGGAGAGCCGGTGATGAGAGCCGGTGATGAGAACGAAAATAAAGTGCCACAATAAATGTCAGTGCCATCTGTCCCCACTGCATCTATCCCCACTGCCACCTGTCCCCAGTGCCACCTGTCAGTGCCATCTGTTGTCAGTGCCATCTGTTGTCAGTGCCATCTGTCCCCAGTGCCACGTATAAGTGCCATCTGTCATCAGTGCCACGTATAAGTGTCATCTGTCATCAGTGCCACATCAGTGCCACAGTCATCAGTGCCACATAATGCCATCTGTCATCAGTGCCACATCAGTGTCACGTGTCATCAGTGCCACATATTAGTGCCATCTGTCATCAGTGCCACGTATCAGTGCCATCTGTCATCAGTGCCACCTGACAGTGTCATGTGCCATCTGTTATCAGTGTCACATGTCATCAATGCTACGTATTAGTGCCATCTGTCATCAGTGTCACGTGTCATCAGTGCCACGTATTAGTGCCATCTGTCATCGGTGCCACATCAGTGTCACGTGTCATCAGTGCCACATATCAGTGCCATCTGTCATCAGTGCCACGTCAGTGTCACGTGTCATTGTCCTGGTGCTCCAGGGCCTTCAAAAGTGTAATAGGTATTCAACAAGTTAGATGTGTAATTTATGCTCCTAGCCTCTCTTTGTGGCTGGGCTGAGGAAATGTCCCACACATGTGGTATCGTAATACTTAGGAAGAGTAGCAGAATTTATTTCGGGGTGTCATTTGTGGTATACACATGCCATGTGAGAGAAATGATCTATTAAAATGACAATTTTTGTGGAAAAAAAAATCTTCATTTTGCAAAGAATTGTGGGAAAAAATGACAACATCAAAAACCTCACCATGCCTCTTACCAAATACCTTGGAATGTCTACTTTCAAAAAAGGGGTCAATTGAGGGTTATTTGTACTTTCCTGGCTTGTTCGGGTCGCAAGAAATGAGATAGGCCGTCAGTACATCAGGTGTGATCAATGTTTTATGATTTGCATCACAGCTTGTAGACTCTATAACTTTCACAAAGACCAAATAATATCCACTAATTTGAGTTACCTTTACCAAAGATATGTAGCAGTATAAATTGTGGCCAAAATTTATGAAGAAAAATGAATAATTTGCAAAATTTTATCAAAGAAAAATGTGTTTTTTTCCAAAATTTTCGTTCTTTTTTCATTTATAGCGCAAAAAAAATAAAAAACCCAGAGGTGATCAAATACCACCAAAAGAAAGCGCTATGTGTATGAAAAAAAAAGGACAAAAAGTAATTGTCATTCAAAGTGTGAGAGCGCTGAAAGCTGAAAATTGGTCTGGTCACGAGGGGGGTTTAAGTGCCCAGTTGTCAAGTGGTTAATATTATACAAGGGCCGGACTCGGCCACATGAGAGGCCACTTGAAGCGGCTGTATTACATGCCGCGATGCCGCTAACAATACTGCTAACGGCGCGCGGCTCCCCGCCGGCCCCTCCTTCCCTCCCGTCCGTCCCAGGTGACGTCACGACGCATACAGTACAAGCACCTGGGACGGACGGGAGGGAAGGAGGGGCCGGCGGGGAGCCACGCGCCGTTAGCAGTATTGTTAGTAAATTAAGACCAGGACCACCACAAGTGATGGGGGGGTACAGATGCCTGGGTCCCGGGTCCCCCCACCCCACAGTGTCCCCCTGTGTGTGTGTCCCCCTGTGTGTGTGCTCTCCCTCCAGTGTCCCCCTGTATGGGTGTGTGTGTGTGCTCTCCCTCCAGTGTCCCCCTGTGTGTGTGTGTGTGTCCCTGTGTGTGTGCTCTCCCTCCAGTGTCCCCCTGTGTGTGTGCTCTCCCTCCAGTGTCCCCCTGTGTGTGTGTGCTCTCCCTCCAGTGTCCCCCTGTGTGTGTGTATGTGTGTCTCCCTGTGTGTGTGCTCTCCCTCCAGTGTTCCCCTGTGTGTGTGTGTGTGTCCCTGTATGTGTGCTCTCCCTCCAGTGTCCCCCTGTGTGTGTGCTCTCCCTCCAGTGCCCCCCTGTGTGTGTGCTCTCCCTCCAGTGTCCACCTGTGTGTGTGTGTGTCCCCCTGTGTGTGTGCTCTCCCTCCAGTGTCCCCCTGTGTGTGTGTGTCCCCCTGTGTGTGTGCTCTCCCTCCAGTGTCCCCCTGTGTGTGTGTGTCCCTGTGTGTGTGCTCTCCCTCCAGTGTCCCCCTGTGTGTGTGCTCTCCCTCCAGTGTCCCCCTGTGTGTGTGTGTGTGTGTGTGTGTGTGTGTGTGTGTGTGTGTGTGTGTGTGTGTGTGTGTGTGTGCGCTCTCCCTCTAGTGTCCCCCTGTGTGTGTGTGTGTGCGTCCCCCTAAAGCCCCATACACACGGTCGGATTTTCCCATGGATTCTGTCCTATCGGACAATGTTGTCGGAAAATCCGACCGTGTGTAGGCACCATCGGACAGTGTACGTCGGATTGTCCGACGGACAAAGTCCTATCTCCTGCTGGATAGATTTTTCGACAACAAAGTCCGATCACACCAAATCCGATCGTGTGTATCGAATTCCGACGGACAAAGTGCTACGCATGCTCAGATCACATTACAAGACCAAAGCTATTGGCTACTAGCCTCTACGTAGTCCCGTCGTAGGCAACAAACGTCACCACGTTCAGAATGATCGGATTTTCCGACAACTTTGTCCGACCGTGTGTACGCAACACCAACATCAGACAAAGTATGACGGACATGATCTGACGGACCTGGTCCTCGGATAATCCGCGCGTGTGTATGGGGCTTCAGTGTGTGCGCTCTCCCTCCAGTGTCCCCCTGTGTGTGTGTGCGCTCTCCCTCCAGTGTCCCTCTGTGTGTGTGCGCTCTCCCTCCAGTGTCCCCCTGTGTGTGTGCGCTCTCCCTCCAGTGTCCCCCTGTGTGTGTGTATGTGTGCCCCCCTGTGTGTGTGCTCTCCCTCCAGTGTCCCCCTGTGTGCTCTCCCTCCAGTGTCCCCCTGTGTGTGTGTCCCTGTGTGTGTGCTCTCCCTCCAGTGTCCCCCTGTGTGTGTGTCCCTGTGTGTGTGCTCTCCTCCAGTGTCCCCCTGTGTGTGTCCCCCTGTGTGTGTGCTCTCCCTCCAGTGTCCCCCTGTGTGTGTGCTCTCCCTCCAGTGTCCCCCTGTGTGTGTGTGTGTGCTCTCCTCCAGTGTCCCCGTGTGTGTGTCTGTGTCCCCCTGTGTGTGTGCGCTCTCCATCCAGTGTCCCCCTGTGTGTGTGCGCTCTCCATCCAGTGTCCCCCTGTGTGTGTGCGCGCTCTCCCTCCAGTGTCCCCCTGTGTGTGTGTGCTCTCCCTCCAGTGTCCCTGTGTGTGTGTGTGTGTGCTCTCCCTCCAGTGTCCCCCTGTGTGTGTGCGCGCTCTCCCTCCAGTGTCCCCCTGTGTGTGTGTGCTCTCCCTCCAGTGTCCCTGTGTGTGTGTGTGTGTGTGTGTGCTCTCCCTCCAGTGTCCCCGTGTGTGTGTGTGTGTGCTCTCCCTCCAGTGTCCCCCTGTGTGTGTCCCCCTGTGTGTGTGTTCTCCCTCCAGTGTCCCCCTGTGTGTGTATGTGTATCCCCCTCTGTGTGTGCACTCTCCCTCCAGTGTCCCCCTGTGTCTGTGTGCGCTCTCCCTTCAGTGTCCCCCTGTGTCTGTGTGCGCTCTCCCTTCAGTGTCCCCCTCTGTGTGTGTGCGCTCTCCCTCCAGTGTCCCCCTGTGTGTGTGTGTGTGCACTCTCTCTCCAGTGTCCCCCTGTGTGTGTGTGTGTTTGTGCACTCTCCCTACAGTGTCCCACTGTGTGTGTGTGTGTGTGCGTTCTCCCTCAAGTGTCCCCGTGTGTGTGTGTGTGTGTGCGCATTCTCCCTCCAATGTCCCCCTGTGTGTGTTCTCCGTCCAGTGTCCCCCTGTTTGTGCTCCCCCCCACAGTGTCCCCCATTGTGCTCTCCTCCCTCCCCACAGTGTCCCCCTGTGTGCCCCCCCCCAGTGTCCACCTGTGTGCTTCCCCCCCCCCCCATACAGTGTCCCCCTGTTTGCTCTCCCTCCCCTGTGTCTCCCTGTGCAGGTGTGGCTTGAGTGTCGGGACCAAGGATTAGCACAATAAATGAATTATGCATGTATAATTGAAGACAAAGATATCTTTTCACTTTTGTCTATTTGCCCACTGTACACTCTGATAAGAATTTCAAATATTTGAGAAAACTACTGTAGCACCCTGGAATTTAGGCAGGATTTCCCATCACAAGTTTACTTGCCAGGTGTAGTTATCCTGGTTGATTGCTAGTCTATTGATTTCTCCCTAAAGCCTCGTACACACGGTACGATTGTTGGCAGGGGATTGTCTGTTGACAGACTGTTGTCCTAAAATCTGACCGTTAGTACGCTCCTTCTGACAATTGTTGTCCAACTTTTTGCCAACAAATGTTGGATGGTAGGCTAGTAAATTTTCGATGGACTACGGTCTGTTGTCTGATTTTAATAGTCAGTACACAAGTCCATCACACAAACGTTGAAAGTACAAACACGCATTATCGGAAGCAAGGAACGACCCGGAAACAGTCGGTCTTGTAAACTAGCGTTCGTAATGGAGAATTCAAATTCGTGATGCTGCAAATTACGAAATGTCAAAATGCAGCGCACATTCTCTACTTCTTTAATGGGATAATAATGAAGCTGCTTTGCTGGTGATACTGATGGAGTTATGGCAAACATATTTTAAAAGGCTTTTGTTTTCTAGTGATAGCAAGAATATTATTATTATGCTTGTTTTTTGTTTTTTTGTGCAAGTTACCACAACACCATTATCCAGTAGTTTTTAAGATCAAAGATACAACTATCTTGGTGTCCCTTGTAATTTTACATTGTATTTTTTAACCACTTCAATACCGGGCCATTTTACACCCTTCCTTACCAGAGCAATTTTTGCGATTCGGCACTGCGTCGCTTTAACTAACAATTGCGCGGTCGTGCGACGTTACACCCAAACAAAATTGACGTCCTTTTTTTCCCACAAATAGAGCTTTCTTTTGGTGGTATTTGATCGCCCCTGTGGTTTTTATTTTTTGCGCTATAAACAAAAGAAGAGCAACAATTTTGAAAAAAAACACAATATTTTTTACTTTTTGCTATAATAAATATCCCATTTTTTTAAAAAAATAACTATTTTTTTACTCAGTTTAGGCCGATACGTATTCTTCTACATATTTTTGGTAAAAAAAAAATCGCAATAAGCGTATATTGATCGGTTTGCGCAAAAGTTATAGCGTCTACAAAATAGGGGATAGATTTATTGCATTTTTTTTTTTTTTTTTTTTTTTACTAGTAATGGCGACGATCTGTGATTTTTTTTTTCGTGACTGCGACATTGCGGCGGACACTTCGGACACTTTTGACACATTTTTGGAACCATTCACATTTACACAGCGATCGTTGCTATAAAATTGCAGTGATTACTGTGTAAATGTGACTGGCAGGGAAGGGGTTAACACTAGGGGGCGCTGCAGGGGTTAATGTGTTCCCTATAGAAGTGATTCTAACTGTGGGGGGGAGGGGACTCACAAGGGGAGGAAACCGATCAGTGATCCTCCGTACTGGGATCACATGATCGGTCTCCTCTCCCGCTGACAGGACGTGGAGCTGTGTGTTTACACACACAGCTCCACGGTCCCGCACGGTCCCGTTGTTTTAACGGGCAATCGCGGGTGCCCGGCGGCCACCGGGCCACCGGGTCCCGAGCAAAGCCGCGGGAGTGCGCGCGCGGGCCGCCGGCGGCTCGCGCGCGCCCCCCTGGCGGCCGGGAAGGAGAGGACGTCATATGACGCCCACCCAGGATGGGAGATCCACCTTGTGGGCGTCATATGACTATGGGCGGGATGGGAAGTGGTTAAAATGTAACTGCCTACTCCCAAACTGTCATTTGAAGTAAAACACATAGCCCAAGTATTATTCTACATTTTTCTTTTTTTCTTTATGGACAAAAAATATTAAATTAGAGATGCTATCTGCCATCCAAATACAAAAAAACTTAACCAAAAAGTGCATTCTATGCATACAAAAATATACAAAATATAACAAATAAAATCATTATTAAAAAAAAAAAAGAGAAACTAGTAATTGGTGAAGGGGTGAAAATCCCCATGCCAGCAGGCTTGTTGGGGGTCTTGTGGCTGGAATTGCCACTGACCGCCATGCTGCTGTGGTGGGTGGGGTGGCTGTGGAGGTGGTGGATGTGGGACCACAAAATCACACAGATGTGTGTTATCTAAAATTTGACCCCTCACCCACTTGTTGAGGAGCTGCAGGATGAGTTCCTCACACCTGCTCCTTTGCTCACTGGCCATCCGCCTTGATTTATTGGCAGTCACACACCCAAATGCCTCAGCCTCATCTGGGTCTGTACGGAGCGCAGTAGTGGCCTGGCTGAGAAAGGAAGCTGTGGCCTCCTCTAGATTCCTGCTTTTCCTGGCCCTTTTAGCAGGAGGACATAGGGGAGGGATCGGCCACTCTGTCTGGCTGCTGCCAGCTGGCTCCTCCAGACAAACACTTTCCTGTGTATGAAAATGGGTCAAAATTTGAATCTTTTTTAGGGTTTGGTCATCAATCACACACAATTTTGATCTCCTCACTGTTGCAAATTGAATGTGGTGACCCAAGCATTTTTCATTCTTGTTAAAATAATTTTTGGTCACTACTGTCTATTGATATGGAAACCACTTTGTTAAGGCAGAAATATTTTAACAATAAAGTCTAGTTATGATCATTGTATTTTTGGATACAAATATGTTCAATAATGCTATACCTGGGTCAAGCTGAGCTACTCCACATCTTCATCCTGTGCAGCAGGACCTGTGTGGACCTCAGGAGCTATGGCCTCAGCAGATGTTGAGGAGGGAGTGTAGACAGCGATGGCCTGGGTTCTGTCTGGTCGGTCAAAAACCGCAGGCTGTGGTAATATCACAGCCTGGGGACATATAGGTCATACGCTGCTCCAGATCTCTCAGAGTCCATGACCTTATTTAGCTCCCTTTTAAAAGTACTCCTCAGGTTTGACATTTTTGTCTTGACATAGTTGATGTCTGCCCTTTGGTACACTGGTTTCACCAACTGGAGCAGTTTCTCCAAAGCTGCCTTCCTCAATATTTTATTGGGGTAGTCTCTACTCTTGACCTTCCAGAGACAGGGCAGCTCCCGGTACAGGTCAATGAATCGGTGTAGAAAATCAGGCAAGGTAAATTTATCCTTCATGATAAATGATATGATGCCTGCAAGACAGAACACAAGGCAAACCATAATGTCTGGCTTAACTCATAAGCTAGTCCCAATATAGACTTCAATCTAAGCAGAATAGGCCACTATGCCCCAAATTCAAATTGTCCCTTCATTTTATGGCTCCTTTGGTGTGTTGATGATCGTTCGTCCTCCACTCCAAGATCGTTTCTACGGCTGTTCCATCGACCGTGTGTTCTGGCTTTATATACACTGCGCATGCGTGAAACTCCGCTCTCAGTGCATCATGATGTTGGTGCGTGACCACCTCTCTTCTGCATGCGCCACACACTGCGGAACATTCGGGAGGCACAACATGGCAGATTTGGCGGATTCCAGGCAGCCCCGCGGTGGTGGAGCTCATAGGAGGCACAACGCAACCCCCATGAGCAAGGGTGAGATGGTGCCCATCCTAGAGAAGCACGATTACAACTGCAAGCTGCGCAATTACGAAAGGCCCAACAGCCGAAAGGACCTCATTTTGGAAAAGGCCATCGCCGTTTTGCAGTGCAAATTGTCGGGGGAACGATCAAAGGACCAAATCAGAAAACGATGGTCTGATCTCAAACACTGTGAACAAGACCAGATGGAGTACATACATCAGATCATAAACAAAAGTAAGCAATATTTGTATATAACAAATATGTATATGTGTAAATTAGCTGTCTGTATATGTTCCTTCTCCAAGTAGCTCTAGAGAATTATATATAAGGTTTTCAAAAATCATGGTATGACTTGGTATTCTAAAGATGAAGGTAAATATAAAGCAGATATGAACATTCTTATTTGGTCATGTTTTTGGACCTTTCTTTATTTTTGAAACTCATTTTTTTTTCTTCTTTCAACAGGGAGTCACCTAAAAAGGAGGCTCCAGCCAAGCCACCACAAGGGAAAAAGGGAGGCAACAAGGCCATCTTCCCCCCAAAAATGACAGGGGTGTTTCTAGGTGGGCCAAAAGCCATGGACTTAGGGAAGAACTTAAGGGGTAAAAAACACTTTCTGGTTGCTGCCTGGCTCATCAGTGGGCATTAATGCAGTCTTGGCAGTGTATACATGGGTAGAGGAGAGGCCCCCGGGTGTTCCCAGTCACACCTGCTAGGATGGTCATCATATATCCCGTATCCCATTGGAGACAAGAGGGTAGGGGGGCAACTGCAGGACTTTTTCAACGTTGGCACTTGTCAAGTGTTTGCCCTCGGGAAAATGACATCACCTTCTCTTTTCAGGAATTTTTCACAGAACAAAAACCAGAGTGCAGCATGGTGGAGTCCACTAGTCAGAAGAAAACATTGATATCAGAGCAAGTGCAAGGTTGGTCAACTAATGTAGCAAAATGGATGCTAGAAACAGATGGGACTTTGGGTGACTTAATGAATGGTGTATTGTTTGTTTTTAGAGGAAAGTGAGTGTGGTGAGCTCACTCAAGATGTTTGTTTGGAGCCATGGGATCTGACTCCTGGACCCAGCACAGACCTTGCCATTGTGGACCTCAAATCCCCTGACACGAGTCACACTGAGGGCCAAAGCGACACAGAAGAGGAAGAAAGTATTCGGGAGCCTCTTGTTTGTGCAAGTATTCTTGGAATCAAGCTGCAAATGTGTATACATGTCGAGTGTCTAGATGTCCAAACAAAACACCCACTCCACACATTAGCAAAGTTCCGTATTTATCGGTGTATAACACGCACTTTTCCCCCCTAAAAATCGGGGGAAAGTCGTGGGTGCGTGTTATACGCCAATCCCCCCCAAAAAAGTGGCAAAAAAAATCAAACGGCGCCGAAAAACAGCGACTGCCGCCGAAAAAAAACGAGCGCCGCCGAAAAAGACCGATCTGTCTGTTCGGCTCCGCTCGCAGTCCCGCCTCCCGCCCCCCTGCGCTCGCTTCCGAAACAGCAGGGAGGCGGGACTGCGAGCGGAGCGGAACAGACGGCTCAGGCTTTTCCGCCGGCGCTCGGTCTTTTCCGGCGGCGCGGTCTTTCAAGGTGGCAAATTTAAATGTGGGCAAGCTGAAAATGACGCTGGCAAGCTGCAAATGACACTGACAAGCTGCAAATCACACTGGCAAGCTGAAAATCACACTGGGCAAGCTGCAAATGACACTGGGCAAGCTGCAAATGACACTGGGCAAAGCTGCAAATGACGCTGGGCAAGCTGCAAATGACGCTGACAAGCTGCAAATCACACTGGGCAAGCTGCAAATCACACTGGGCAAGCTGCAAATGACGCTTAAATGTAAGTGTTTTTTTTTCTTAACTTCCCTCCTAAAACTTTTTTTCCTTAAAATGCCCTCCTAAACTTGGGGTGCGTGTTATACGCCGGTGCGTGTTATACGCCGATAAATACGGTATGTAATGCCTTAACATTAGCATGGAGAAGGAAGAGGTGTAATGAGCTGGCAGTGTTGCTAGGTACTAGACTTGTGCACAACGGAAAATTTTGTTTAGTTTCGGTTCGTTGTCATTCGTAAAATACATAATATCGTTCTGTTATATTCGCTATGTTACGTTAATACGTTTTTGGATAATTCATTATTTCTGTAGAGTGTCGATATTCGTTATACTGAATCTCGAATCATGTCGAATTCATTCGTTATATATGCACTATAATTTAGTTCGTATTCATTGAAATTCGATATTTATGTATATATATATATATATATATATATATATATATATATATATATAATATTTGTGATAATGATTCCTAAGTTTGGAAAGTCGTTTGTTTATTGAATCTTTTAACACACACAATGACAATATCTCTTCTCCTCTGCTCAAATACAATACAACACCCTTCTCACTCAGTTCTCAGGAATGCACTTTGCCAGTAATCCAACCTCCAGCACAAAATTAATCAGTTGATTGGACTGTAAGATTTACTTTGAGATGACCTTTTGTTTCAGTAGATATTTAACGAATTAACGAATCATGTTGAATTCATTCGTTATATCCGCTATAATTTCTTTCGTATTAGTTGAAATTCGTTATTTTTTTAATGTCTGAAAGATGCAAAATTCGGCTGAATTTCAATTCGTTACGAAACGAGTTGCACAAGCCTACTAAGTACCCAGGTTTTGGAGACCCAGGTACCAGGGCCAAGATTACAGAGTAGTTGCAGTGTGTACATTCCTAGTAGTGTAGGTGTCTGAAGGGCAAGCAGGTTGAAATCAACAATAGACTGGGTAGGTAAGTATTTCCTGAATTTGACTAGTAACTTGACCATAACTCACTATGTAGGGCCTCAGCCACTTGACCACCTTACCCTTAATACTTTTTACTCTTCTTACTAGGTCATGATCTTCCACAATGCACTATTGGCAGAATGAGTGCAGATATGTTGCATTATTTTGAAGGATCTGGAGCAAATCACGGAGGCTGCCACTGCTTTATAGCAAAGAATCAGAGATTTTGTGGACATGCTTGCCAAATTTTTATTTCCTCTTGCCTGGTCTGAAGTTTCTTGTTCCACTTGTTGGCTCCTGTTTGCCCTTTTAATATTTACCATGTTTTTAGGACTTTGAAATGTGAAAGTTTAGGGACAGAACTCAGTGTTTCTCCACTCAGTGTTTCTCCACTCCGCATCAGTGTATCAAGGTGCACCAACAGGTCATATTTTCTGTATTTTCCTCAGTCTAAAAACAACTGTGCGAATTACTAACAGTGAAAATGACAACATCACCTGTGCCAAATTCTACAAGTATAGAAAACATGACCTGGGTTTGCATCTTGAGGAGGAGAGTTGGGAAACACTGCCCTAACTAATTTAAATTGTAATGTTTCTGTGTTTTTAAGAATATAAAACCCAAAATTTGAAGGTGCCCCCCCAAATTGGGTCATTCTTATTTCCCTCATGATCCCATGCCTAAAATGTGTGTATTTCCATACATCTAGTTTGCAAAAAGCCCCAAAACACACAGTGTGTCAACATGTGCTATCTACCATCACTAAATCAAATCACTAAATTACTACCATCACTAAAGTAGCTCAGAGGAAGTGGTTGCACCCCCGAAACACGTCCATTGATACCCCGTGATGGGAGATAGCACATGTTGACACACTGTGTGTTCTGTTGGTTAAGACAAAAAGATGTTTGTAACTACACACATTTTCGGCATGGGATCATAAGGGAAATGTAATTGTTATGCCTCTATGTGTACGTGGCTTTACATTTTGGCTTTTAGAGGGGTGAGATTACCCAATCTGAGGAAGGCAACATCCACACAGTCTTGGGATACTAATGTCTCATTTGGCCTTTACTTTACCAAACTCGAACTTTGTAAGTTCCTGAGTTTGGGATATGTATCTAATGTTTTAGAACATGCCTGTTTAGCCAACAAAAAGGAGAAATAATGCAAAACATACATGTTATACACCAAGATGTTTTTTTTTTTTTTAAAAGGTGTTTTATTTTCATTTTTAAAACCAACAGAAAAGAGAACAGACAAAAGAAACAAAAAGCGTTACAGACCTTCAGTACATACAAGTAGGAAGTCACAGAATGTCGAATCAGCCTGCATAGATATATATGCCCCAAGTGGAACAAACACACCATTCACACACAAACACACACACATTCACACACACGGCACGTACGAGCCCACATCAGTATCATATTTTCAAAAATCCTTAAATCATATAGTTTTGTATACAACTTTTTCTATTACAATTTATTTAGACGTAAATCAAGTCATGTTTGGTGAATCACACTTAGTATCGCACTCACTGAGAAAGCTGGCTACACCAAGATGTTGGTTTGTTTTAAAACCTTAAATTGCACATTTGAATGTGCTTTGAGTAAAATGTTTTTTACTAAACAATGTGTAGCTTATTATTTCAGTGCTCAATACCAGTGTATTTGTTAAGTTGTTGTGGTTACAGTGACAATGTGCTCTTAAATGTGGCCAACTCCTGCAATTTTTAGGCCTCCAAAAGATTAAAGGAGTTGAAAAGGCATAATGTTTTTCAACGTTGTGTGTGTGTAGCACACCCACAGCACACAATAATAGTTAGCTGAAGATATTGTCACCTCATGTAGCAAATAAGGTACATTTGCACTATTGTAGCAAGTGGCCAAAATAAAGCCCATTTATGGACATATTAGACAGATAAGAAACACAGACAACAGTAGTTCAAATAAAATATGAGTTTACGATCTCAAAAAAATATTAGACATGATCAGGTATTTCTGCTGTAAATCTCTAGCAATTTGTGAGGGCCATCAAGCAGGGCATTTTCAATAGCTGTCAGCATACCCACAGACGCACGAGCTGCAGCCTCTTCAGCTGGGTCTGCCACTGCAGGGTCCACGTCACTTGGCAGTGAGGCTAGATAGCTGGTAGCATTCCTCCCTTAAAAAAATATGTAGGATACAGCAGCACAGGACCACATGGTTTATTTTGTAGAGTGCCAGGTTAATTGGAGTAAAAAAAAGCCTGAAACAACTCGATAGGATGCCAAAGGTGTTTTCAACCACCCTTCTGGCACAAGAGAGCCTGTAACTGAATATTCTCTGCTCTGGGGTGAGGTCCCTCATAGGAAACGGCTTCATCATATGTTCCCCAGAGCAAAGGCCTCATCTGCAACAAAAACAAAATTGAGGCGCTCAACATTCTCCTCAGCAGGTGGCAAGTTTAAGGTGCCATTCTGGAGCTGCTTGTCAGCATAATCACTCCTCCATCAGAGTTGCAGCCGTTCTTCCCAACATCCAGATACAAAAACTCATAGTTGGCAGACACTACAGCTAGCACGACTATGCTGCAAAAGCCCTTATAATTAAAATAATATGAGCCAGAGTTGGGTGGTGGGACAATCCGGACATGCTTGCCATCAATAGCACCACCACAGTTGGGAAAATCCCACTGATGCTAGAACTAGGCTGCAATGTCCTGCCATTGCTCTGGGTTGGAAGGAAACTGTGGATTAAAAAAAAATGAAAGAAATGACTACTTCTGCACATAACATTGCAAGCAGATTTGAAACAAACATGCTTAGCCAACATAAGGAGAAAACTTAAATGAGAATTTAAATAAAAAAGTTTAAGGTCAACTTATCTGATTCCTCAACCCCTCTGGTGGCCCATTAGACAAATTTTAGGGTGGGGGGAGGTAATGGGTAGATGTTTTGGACAGGTAACCATCTCCACTTCCATGAGAGGAAGCAGGAGTTGCAAATGACCAATTGAAATAGGTAGGTGGACACTCTTTTATACCAGTGAATGGATCTTCTGGTTTCCAGGTAGGGCGTCATCATTTGGTCCTTTTAATCTATTCCACACCTTTCATGAAATGATTGTAGTCATGTATACATTGAGGTTTTTGCACCAGACCATGCCTTCCTTGGATCTCCACTGAGGTGTCTTTGTGGATGGAAGAAAGGAAATACACATCCCACTTCTCCTTCCATATTAGAGTCAAACTTGCTGACTCCCCCTTTTTAGCTTTGTGGTCACCAGTCTTTGTGAAAAGTGCTTGTGATTTGCTCACACTATAACACAAACTACAGTTTGCTGCAGATAAAGTGTCATCATCTGCAGTGTCTGGCTGTAGCTCTTCTCTCTGTGCCAGCTGAGATGCAGGACAGCTCCCTGTCTGATAACAATCTTGCCTTGTACATCGTTTCTGGTGAACCTTGAACTCTTTGCTCCTTCCATGCACTTCCTGATTTAATCCATGTCTCTGCACTTCCTGTTTGCCAGACCAGTAGTTATAGCAGTAGAGAGACTCCCACCGACCAGCAGGATAAGTAAATAAACAAATACTCATGCCAAAAAATGTGTTTCACATATAATAAAATAATATATACAAATTCATATCAATGAAACATCAAAGTCCCATAAAAACATTCCTCAGTGTAAAAGTACAGGTGCTCTTTAAAATTTAAAATTGGTGTTTTGTTCCACTTGTGCATATAGTGCTCCACATGGATTTGCACTCACTAGTATGGTCAAATGCGCTTGTGGGGCATGTCCCCTTTAAATTCAATAGCTCTTAAATTAGCTAAGCTTGATATTGGAAGCCCGGTAATACCATTTGTAAAATGCCAATTTAAACTGGCACCTGGTGTGTACACCATTGATTTTCAAGGAAGCCAACCGTCCCGCTTCAATGTTCAGAAGTGCAGCTCCGGTCCCCTGTCCAAAGATCGCAGAAGTTGCGTCACAATGACCCGGGAATAGCTTCAAAGCATTCCCACCTGATTGATCATAGCTTCCTCACGAACAGGAGGGTGTCAGAGACTGTTGGTGTACTACAGGAGAGGGTCAGAGACTGCTGGTGTATTACAGGAGAGGGTCAGAGACTGCTGCTGCTGGTGTACTACTGGAGAGGGTCAGAGACTGCTGGTGTACTACAGGAGAGGGTTTACAACTACATAATTTAATTTGGGCAAACTATAGCTTACAGGACTGAACTGATACAGCAACGAAATAGTTCTACTCTACGCGTCTCCCAATGGCACATAAAATCCTGCTTCGCCCCCCCAAAAAAAACAAAAAAAACAGGGCCCCCCATTAGCCAGTTGTCCCCACGAAGGCCACCCACCGCCAATTCCTCTTGCCCCCACAACCCCCCCAATATGAAAACAGCCCACCCCATCAGCCCTTTGTCCCTATACAGGCCTCTCACCCCCAAGAAAAAGAGAAAGAGTCTGGAGAGCAGAGCAGTTACCTTCGTCCCTCCAGAGTCCTGGTTGGGTCTCCGCTCTCTCCCCCCAGATGGAGCTCGATTTTCGGGATGTTAGCCAGACATGCTAAGACCGGGATATCAGTCTGATTTCCAGGAAAGTCCCTGGCAAATCGGGACTACAGAATGCAGAGTTCAGGGCTGCGCTGTGTACAGAGTGCAGAGTTCAGGGCTGCGCTGTGTACAGAGTGCAGAGTTCATGGAAGTGCTGTGTACAGAGTTCATGGAAGCGCTGTGTACAGAATGCAGAGTTCATGGAAGTGCTGTCTACAGAGTGCAGTGCATGTGAGAAACCATGAATCAGACCGAGACAGAAGTACAGTTAAATCACACTTGTTTAATAATAAAAGTAAATAGAACAAACGTAGTCAAAACATAGCCAAAGTTCAGTAACCAGAACGGATACTCAGACAAGCCAGAAAGTCAGGAAGCAAGAGATCAGCATAGTGGAAAAGCAAGCAGGATCTGGAGCCAGAAGGAATGTCAGCCAAGGAAGTCTTTAACAGGAACCCAGGAGATAGTTTCTGTGATGTTGACCAAGGCAAGTACTGGCGGGCCATATATGTCTTCCGACTGGAAGTTATCAAATCTAAGTACATGCTCAACCACCCATTAAAAGAAAAAAAAAGTTCCAAAACAAGAAGAAGAGCGGGAGGAAGAAATAATGCAGAACGTCTACTTTAGGGTGAAGTTCCCCTTTAACAGAACATTGTGCTGAAAGGTGTCCCTCTGTCTCCTCAGAAAGCTGGGAGTTATACAATGATTATTAGCAATCATTTGACCTAGTTACTGCACTTCAAACTTTGAACCTTAAATCGTTTATTCTCTTTTTGAAGCTGGACTACATTTAGAACAAAGGACTGAATCATTGCCAGTATCCCAGAAAATCGAAGAAAATCTGCAGCTACCTCAATAGAGCTCTAGCTCAGCAATTCTTTTTTTTTTTTTTTGAGCTCCAAGAAAATGGCTTCCATAAAGCTTTCCACGGGGGACGTAACAGGCAAACATAACAGAGCCACGCCCATCTGTCAAGTCGTCTATGGCAGCTCATGCGCACTAATATTTCCGCGTGACAGCTCAGTTGTCGATGTGGGAGGAGCACTTGTTCAGTCCGCGCTCTGTGACGACGTAACGGAATGCGCCCTTAACTTGTGTAGTATGCTTCCCGCATGTGCACTGTATTAAGATATACAGTGTAGTTGTGTGAGGCGTCAGTATGAGGGACACACCGCTATCCAACTGCGAGAGAGCTTTCCTGCTCCAGGCAATCAGCGAGCGTAAGGTACGAGCAGTCATGAGCACTCCTGAGAATGCTTTTACATATCTAACACTTAACCACCTCAGCCCTGGAAGGTTTTACCCCCTTTGTGACCAGGCCATCTTTTGCTATTTGGCACTGTGCGGTCATGCAACACTGTACCCAAATGACATTTATACAATTTTTTTCACACAGAACTTTCTTTTAGTGATATTTGATCAGCACTGGGCTTTTTGTTATATAATCAAAAAAAGACATTAAAGTTTGGGAAAAAATAACCCCTAATATGTTTTAGTTTCTGCTTATAAAACATATCCAGTAAAAAATCAAATTTCTTTATAAATGTCTTTGGCAAAATAATTCCAATAAGTGTACATTGATTAGTTTGTGGGAAAGTTATAGCGACTACAAACTTTTTTTTTTTTTTTTATATATATAATAAAGCATACCTCCCAAGTACATCCCAGTGTCCTGGGAATCCAGGCTGAATCCCGCAGCAGAGCCTAGTGCCGGTGTCTTGTCGAATACTGTCCCCTGTCGGATAGTGTCCGCCCTGTACTGCGCTTGCCCCACCATCCAAGTGGACATAGAGTTAGAATAAAAAAGTGCAGAGCGAAGTGAGGCCGTGCCCGAAGCACGGCGAGCCTACGAGGGGCCCTCTTACTATTTGCTAGCGTATGTCCACTTGGATGGTTGGGCTTGAACTCACTGCGCAGGCGCCGTTCATCTTCTGAAATTTTCGGAATCTTCTTGCAAGCGCAGTTCGGGGCGGACACTATACGATGGCCGTACAGTTTCTGGCAGCACAACGGCACTGGACTCCACCTGTCAGTGTGTGACGCACTGCGGCTGAGACTCAGTGCACTGGCTCTACAGACAGGAAGAGAAGGGGAGCCTAGATCTGCTCCACCTCCTCCCCATGTTCCTCTGTGTCCACCCACAAACTCTGGCGTGCAGCCAATCGTGTGACTGTGAAGGGGGTGTGTGGGCGGGAATTTTGAAGCAGTGCAGAAGATGTGTCTGCTTTGAACTCTGGAGAATGCTTCCTACCTTCCATGTGCCATAGTGGCGCTTCCTGCTTTCCATTTTCTAAAGTGCCACTTCCTTGTACCGTAGTGATCCCTCCTTCCTGCCTTCCTTGTACCGTAGTGATCCCTCCTTCCTGCCTTCCTTGTACCGTAGTGATCCCTCCTTCCCGCCTTCCTTGTACCGTAGTGATCCCTCCTTCCTGCCTTCCTTGTACCATAGTGATCCCTCCTTCCCGCCTTCCTTGTACCGTAGTGATCCCTCCTTCCTGCCTTCCTTGTACCGTAGTGATCCCTCCTTCCCGCCTTCCTTGTACCGTAGTGATCCCTCCTTCCCGCCTTCCTTGTACCGTAGTGATCCCTCCTTCCCGCCTTCCTTGTACCGTAGTGATCCCTCCTTCCCGCCTTCCTTGTACCGTAGTGATCCCTCCTTCCCGCCTTCCTTGTACCGTAGTGATCCCGCCTTCCTTGTGCCGTAGTGATCCCTCCTTCCCGCCTTCCTTGTGCCGTAGTGATCCCGCCTTCCTTGTGCCGTAGTGATCCCGCCTTCCTTGTGCCGTAGTGATCCCGCCTTCCTTGTACCGTAGTGATCCCGCCTTCCTTGTGCCGTAGTGATCCCTCCTTCCCGCCTTCCTTGTACCGTAGTGATCCCTTCTTCCCGCCTTCCTTGTACCGTAGTGATCCCGCCTTCCTTGTACCGGAGTGATTTCGCCTTCCTTGTACCGTAGTGATCCCGCCTTCCTTGTGCCGTAGTGATCCCTCCTTCCCGCCTTCCTTGTGCCGTAGTGATCCCGCCTTCCTTGTGCCGTAGTGATCCCGCCTTCCTTGTGCCGTAGTGATCCCGCCTTCCTTGTACCGTAGTGATCCCGCCTTCCTTGTGCCGTAGTGATCCCTCCTTCCCGCCTTCCTTGTACCGTAGTGATCCCTTCTTCCCGCCTTCCTTGTACCGTAGTGATCCCGCCTTCCTTGTACCGGAGTGATTTCGCCTTCCTTGTACCGTAGTGATCCCTCCTTCCTGCCTTCCATGTGCTGTAGTGATCCCTCCTTCTTTATAAGAGACTCCAGCTTGTGGCACAGCAATTAATTATATTTTATAGGTACAAGGAAGGTTTTGTTTACCCATGACCCTTAAGCCACTCCCACTATCATGTTTGGTCACACCCACTTTTTGCTAATATGCAGGTCACTGTCTCCCTGAAATGTTCCTCATTCTCAAGATCAAAAGTTGAGGGGTATGGTATTTGTGGTGCTAGTGCAGCAGGGAACTGACACTGAAATCACAAGTGCCACTAATACAATGCTCGGTGCTAATAATATACACTGTGACTATTATAATGACACTGGCTGGGAAGGGGTTACCATCTTGGGATAATCAAGGGGTCAAGTGTGTGCCCAGCAAGTGGCAATCGGTGGTGCGGTGTGTCAGTCTGACACACTGCTACACCAATCTCAGTAAAGAGCCTCCGACGAAGGCTCTTTACCACGTGATCAGTTGTATCCAATCACGGCTGATCACGATGTAAACAGGAAGAGCCGTTGATCGGCTTTTCCTCACTCGCGTCTGACAGACGCGAGTAGACAGGGAGGGTCTGTGCTGATTGTTTATCAGCGCAACCCCCTCTCGGATGCCCACACTGGACCACCAGGGAAGCACATAACATGTGCATGGCCAGGTACATCCCCCATGGCCATCCACATGTGCCAACATATGCCCAATCTATGCCAACCAGTGCCCACAAATGGGCACTGACTGGCACCATTATGAAAACAAAAAAATGTAGTGGTACCCATCAGTGCCACCTACCAGTGCTGCCTACCAGTGCCCATCATTGCTGCCACCTCATCGGTGCCCATCAGTGCAGCCATATCATTGAAGAAGAAAACTTATTTACCAAAAAAATTTAAGAGAAACAAACAAACTTTTTTTTTTTTTTTTTTAATTTCTGGTCTTTTTTTATTTGTTGCGCAAAAAATAAAAATCGCAGAGGTGATCAAATACCACCAAAATATAGCTCTATGGGAACAAAATGATAAAAAAATTGTTTGGGTACAGTGTAGCATGACCGCACAATTGTCATTCAAATTGCGACAGCGCTGAAAGCTGAAAATTGGCCTGGGCAGGCAGGTGTATAAGTGCCTGGTATTGAAGTGGTTAAAATAAAATACCCCTTTTTTTTTTTTTTTCCATCCTTTGTGGCATCTCAGTGCTGCTGATCTTCTGCAGCCTTTGCTTGACCACTTGCTGTGTACATGCTTGATGCATGCATACCAGCCATGGCTGCATGGCTTTTCTTGGGGTGGGTCCACTGATGGTGATGATGTTGGACCATGCCTGTGTAATGGGTGTAGAAATGGTTAATTATCGATAGGGAGAAGCTCAGGCTTGTGTCTGAACACGCCTCTGCTATTCCATAGGGAATCTGTCAAAGCCAACAGCCAATCATAGTTAGCAGAGGCATTCCCTGCAAGCTTGTCGTGCTCCAGAAGCAAATCAAAATCTGTTTTCTTTCAGGTTGTTTTGGGAGACTCTTGAGTTACTTCAAGTAGTTTTAAGCTGTCAATGCACTTTTGGCGGCATCAGACAGGTTTTGCATTTCTGTACAAGTCTATGGGGATGAAAAACCTGCTTGAAGCATGCAAGCCAGAAACAGATCAGCTGCAGAACAAGTGCAGCCAGGGTAAATCGGATATTTTTTCGATTTAAATCGTGTTTTTTTTTTTTTTTTCTATTTTAAGAATGAGTCCTGGGATGTATGACATCATTTGCCTAGCTTCCATATTGTGTGTGTGTGTGTGTGTGTGTGTGTGTGTGTGTGTGTATAGTGTAATGAGCAGTTTTTTTTTTTTTTTTTTTTTTTAGACAGGCCATTGTGCAAAATGGTTGTTTGTAAATCTAAAGTATACTGTACAATTTCTGTAATGTGTGAGCAGCTTTGAATAAACAAAAGTCAATATAATCCTCAGATGTCTTATTTGGGCATCTTATAACCTTAAAGAATGCTTTACATTTTCTTTCTAACACTTTGCTTTGTTCATATGACCAGCGTCTTGACGGCAGGCAAACCTATGATTACAGAAATATTAAAATAACTTTTGGAACAGAGTATGGCTGCTGTATCGTCGAACTTGGGAAAACCAGGTTTGTCATTCCTTTATTGCTTATTATGCAGAATATTTTAGCATTATTACTTTTATATATGTTTGGCAAACAATATACTTCATGTAATTCCTAGATGCACATGTTTTACACAAAACATTTAGGGAACTGCAAAAGTTAGCTATTTGTCAGTATATAAGTAATGGTTGGCATAACTGCACTTCAGGGTACAATAAACTAAAAAGTAGATGTGTTTCTCATATTAATTGATTTTTCTTTTTTTTCTTAATGGCTTTTACCTTTTTGTTGAAAGATAAGTTCACCTTTCCCCAAAAAAATGTAATGCACATGGTGGGCATTTATAATTTTATTTATTTTTATGTTGGAAACCTGTAAAGCATTGCACCCACGATCAGCAGATGTAATGTCATGGTCATGCAAGACTGTCTGTGTAGCTGTCTGCCTGTACCTTCGATACAGGCAGGCAGTTTAAACTTGGACAGGAAGACTCAATTAACTACTAGAGCACTTAACAGCGCCCTGGTAGTTCACTGAGAACTACAAGTCGACAGTCGCAAAGGCTGTCGGTACTTGTAGTTACCTGCTCGGGACAGAAGATCCCCCCCCCCCCCCTGTTCGCTGTCTAAATGGGGAATCAAGGGGGTGTGCGGGCTGGTACATCTTTAACATGTTACACCTTGAATATGGGTGAACGTATCCTTCAAGAAAGCACAGTGCTATAGTCATTGGTCTACGTGCAGATATCAGTCCATTTCAGTGGGGTAGAAGACTGCTGATTTTATTTTCTACTCTATCATTAGTGTACAAAAAAAATAAGGAACTTCACCTCAGTCAGCAGCTATAATTTCTGTTCCAAGCGATTTGAAAAGGTTTCATTTTTATTTTTGTAAAATAATAAAATGTGTTGTATCAACCTGCGTTGTGCAGTGATTTTGCACAGAGCAGTCCTGATTCTCTTTTTCTGGGGTACCCCGCTGGCGCTCCTCTTCTGAATGCGGCTTTCTATGGGGGCGCTCATGCAGGCTTGATCCCAAGCCCCAGTATGTGCGTCTATTGACACATATAATGCGTGAGCAGAGAGCCAGGAGCTCGGCCCCACCCCCTGCTCTCTGCTCACAAGATTAAATTGACAGCAGCAGGAGCCAATTGCTCCTTCTGCTGCCGAGCCTCCTGTGAGGAGAAGAGGGGAGAGAAGAGCAGCACTGCTGCAGACAGGCACTGGGCTTGATCGAAATCGGGCTCAGGTAAGTATTTCAAGGTGCCTGGGTTGAGCTGACATGGAGAGAGTATTTTTACCTTAAAACGGCTTTCCACAAACTTTTAAAAGGTGGTCTTAAACTAAAGACCACCCCTCGTTTTTGGATATTTTAAGAAAAAATAATTTTTTCGTACCTTTTTTGAAGTATTAAGTTTACTTCCGTCCTAGATCCGCCGCTGCCCAGGACGTCATGACCTCTTCTGCAGAAAGCCCTCCTCCTTCTACCCCGCTATCTTCTGGGAGGTGTGTGCCCCAGAAGACAAGCTGGCCATTCACAAAGCGCCGCACAACTCGCGCATGTGCAGTAGGAAACCGGCTGTTAGAATGGCGGAGCCTGCACCCGGATCTGCTTGGGGGGGGGGGGGATTGGGGGACATCGCGGGCTCGCTGGACAGATCAGTGTCATTAAGTCAGCAGCTACAGTGTTTGTAGCTGCTGACTTTAAAAAAAAAAAAATGTTTGTGGCTGAAACACCGCTTTAATGCAGAGAATGCATTCAGGTAAAAAAAAAATAATTTTACCTTTTTACGACCACTTCCAGACCGCACATATACTGCGGCAGGGTGGCCAGGCTGCGTGAAACGACGTACCTGTACATCATTTCGTGCATGAGATACTGTGGGCTTGTGCGCGCTAGGAGAGTGCGCCCGTGGTTCCAGCAAACTCTATCGCTCCACAGAGAGACAGAGCTGGGATCTGCCTACGTAAACAAGGCAGATCCCCCGTTCTGACAGGGAACAACACTGAGATCAGCTGTTCCTAGTAATCGGGAACAGCGATCTCTGTGTTGACCTAGTGAGTCCATCTCCTACACAGTTTGAATACACACTCTGGGAACAGTGTTAAATTCCACACCGTCCATTGTACATATCTTGCGGCAGGGAGGGCTGGCTGTGTGAAACAACGTAACCGCACTGCTGCCTTACCAAGCACATAGTAGGAAGGGCATTGGTTGCATGTTTCCTCATACGCACAGGTACTGGTTACTTTATTTCTCTCGGTGGGGGAGTAAAGAAAATATGAATATGTGCTGCAGAGGAGGGAGGCATTAAAATGAAACTTGCTGCTTTGCCCAGTTTACATTTTATGACTATAGAGCCAGGTTTCAGCAGAGCAAAAATAAATACAAAATAAATCTTTCATAAATATTCTTAAGTTATAATTTAATAACAAAAGTATTTGCATAAGACCAGCCATGAGAGGTTCTCTGAGTTTAAGCAATTGTAAACATTTGATTTACTTACCTGCTCTGTGCAATGATTTTGCACATAGCCACAATCCTCCTTCTGGGGTCCACGCCAACACTTCTGGCTCCTCCTGCCTTCAGAGTGCCCCCATAGCAAGCTTCTTGCTGTGGGGACAATCCTGCAGGCTCGATCCTGAGCTGCATCTATTGACGCACGCAGATACTTCCACAGCCAATGCAGTCCAGCGCTATCCTTCAGACAACTGATGCTGCCCGCGGTTCCTGTTCCATCGTACCACAATCTTGGGTTCAGGAGTCGGCTGTCACTTCCTGATAACACACAGGCGACTCTCTGCTGCACATGTGCAAGACATGATCTGCTGTGCAACTAGTTTTGCAGCCTCCTGGTACATGTGGCATTATGGGTGGGGGGTACTGGGATGAGATTATGTCAACCTCACCTAGGCGATAAATGAGGAAGTGGGACCGGGTACCACCAAATATTATTTTTTTTTTTTTTTAAGAAAAAGAAAAGAAAATCTGCCATTTTCTAACAGGCTGAGGGGATGGAAAAGAGAGAGAGGTCCACGTCAACTTTATTTTTTTATTTTAATTTTTTTTTTTTTTTAAATCCTCAACTCAACTCACAGCTGCAGTCTTGTTGGTTTTATTTCCTGCATTTATATAGCATGGAAATGTTAGAGCCATTTGCAGAGTATATAAAACAACATGTATTATTGTACAAACCTTTTATGAACCTTAGGGCCAATTTAATTTGAAGCAAGCTCACCTACCCATGTTTTGCCCCACCCCCAGGGCTGAACATTTTTTGAATTTGAAAAAGAAAATGATTGCAGTCACCACATCCACAAACCAATTAGGCTGGGTTTAGTTATTCTTTAATTGCATCTTTCAGTGGTGTGACTTTAAAATACAGTATTATGAAGCACAACAAATGTCATTCTGCATATTTCCATACAAAGAAATGATAACATTTTCTTCAGAGTTCTTGGACAGGTATCCTGTGAGCTTGTGGCTCCCAAGATGAACCGCCCCACTGAAGGAATTCTTTATTTCAACCTTGAACTTACAGCTATGGCATCTCCAGCATTTGAACCAGGAAGGTAAAAACAGTGCATTCATCCAGTATATTGAGAACAAGTTTATCTGTGGTAAAATGTAAAATCTTACTGTATATTCATTTCCACATTGTATTTCTAGCCTACTCCGTTTAATCTAAACAATCTTGAAGTTTACTTTTTGAAAAAACATACACATTATTGATTTTTATTAAATTGATTTTAAAACTACAGTTTTTTTTTTTTTATTTTTATTTTTTTTTTTTTTTATTTTTTTTTTTTTTAATAACAAACATGTCATACTTGCCTGCTGTGTGCAATGGTTTTACACAGACTCCTCTTCCTGGGTCCCTCGCAGGGGCTCCTTCCCCCTGCTGAGAGCCCACCATGGCAAGCTGCTTGCTGTGGTAGAACTTGTGCAGGCTTGCGCCCGAGCTGCACTGTGTGTCTATTGACACACAGATTGTGGCTTGGCCCCAGTTGCCACTCTCTCCTCATTGGCTGTGATTGATGGCAGCAGCCAATAGCTCTGAGCCTATGATGAGAGAGCCACTGCTCTCATGCACAGCGTTAAATCAAGATCAGACTTGGGTAAGTATAAGGAGGGAGACTGGGCAAGAGCGGAACACAGGTTTTTATTTTTATTTTTTTTCCTTGATGCAGAGAATACATTAAAGTGGATGAAAACCTACTCTCATCCTTTCTAAACTACTGCAATATTGGTTATCTAGAAGGATATATATGCCTCCTGCATGTATACTTATCTGTCAAATGTCTCCCCTCTGTCTGCTATGAGACCCGAAAAACTGCAGATTTTGTGGGTGGGTCTGTTTTCCAGGGCTCAGTGGGTGGAGTCGTGATGTCAGTAGACTCCCCGCCCACCTCTACACTCCCCTTATCAACATGCATTTTCTCCTGTGTATTTCTTACACTGAATTTCTGCTATGATCACTAACAACCAGTCAAAACCCAGAAAAGTCCCCACATGACTTCAGCATGCCAAATCATGCTGAGGTGTGGAACAGCCAATCCCTGCAGAGCTGCTGAAGAAAGGAGTGGGAGGGAATTAAAAAATAATGCATGTCTCTTAGGCTAGTATACGAGATATGTAAATCACCTGTCACTCACAGCAACTGTTTGTCAAGATTTATCTCACTGAACAATAAAAGGATTGTTTAGAGCTGGATTAACGCTTTGGGGCAAGACTGGGCTCAAATCATAGGAAATCGTATACTCTACATTATTAAAAATTCTGGGTTTACATCCACTTTAAACTATGGTAAAAGGACATAATTTAAAGCCTAATTCCAGGTTTTGTATTACATTAACCACTTTCAGACCGGACCAATTTGCAGCCAAAGGACCAGGCCCCTTTTTGCGATTCGGCACTGCGTCGCTTTAACTGACAATTGCGCGGTCGTGCGACGTGGCTCCCAAACAAAATTGACATCCTTTTTTTCCCACAAATAGAGCTTTCTTTTGGTGGTATTTGATTGCCCCTGCGGTTTTTATTTTTTGCGCTCTAAACAAAAATAGAGCGACAATTTTGAAAAAAATGCATTATTTTTTGCTATAATAAATATCCCCAAAAAATATATAAAAAAAAATTTTTTTCCTCAGTTTAGGCCGATACGTATTCTTCTACATATTTTTGGTAAAAAAAATCGCAATAAGCGATTATTGATCGGTTTGCGCAGAAGTTATAGCGTATAGGGGATAGTTTTATAGCATTTTTATTAATAATTTTTTTTTTTATTATTAATGGCGGAGATCTGCGATTTTTTTTTTTTTTTTTTTGTGACTGCGACATTATGGCGGACACATCGGACATTTTTGGGACCATTGTCATTTATACAGCAATTAATGCATTTAAATGCATTGATTTCTGTATAAATGACACTGGCAGTTTAGGGGTTAACCACAAGGGGCAGTGAAAGAGTTAAGTATGCCTAGGGGTGTGTTTTTTACTGTGGGGGGGCGTGGCTGTCAGCTAGTGAATGCTGATCTCTGCTCCAATCACAGGGAGCAGAGATCGGCGTCACTAGTTGCTAGGCAGAACGGGGAGATGCTGTTTATCTCGGCATCTCCCGTTCAGCCGCTCCGTGAGACGATCGCGGGAGTCCCCGCGGCGATCGAGTCCGCGGGGACCGCGGCCGGACTCACGGGGGTCCCGACCGGCGCGCTCCCGATGGCACGGACAGGCTAAAGGAGGGACGTATATATACGCCCTCCTGCCTGTACGTGCCATTCTGTCGACGTATATCCTTGTGCGCCGGTCGGCAAGTGGTTAAATGGTTTGTTTGGGCCAAGCTTGCCCAAACTATTTCCTTTTACTAAGGGGTGTGGCTACTGTCAGCGCTGCAGGACCTGTATGTAGTGTATACATCGCTATGTTTCAGCAGCGTTACAGGGATTTCCTATCCCATTCTGCTCAGCCATTCACAGGAAGTCTTGTATTTTTATGAATTAATACAAAGTTTCTTCTGATTGACTGAGGTGGGTTAATGATGTCATGACCTTCTGTTTAGCCATTCAGGGAAGGTTTTGTATTCCATTTATAAAAATATAAGACTTCCCTTGAATGGGTGAGCAGTGCTCAGCCCAACTTTATTTCGTTTTAGGGACAGGAAGCTTCCATACCGCTGCCAAAATACAATGCTGTGTACTGTATATAGGTGAGGCTACATACAGTTTATAAGCTTTATACAGCTTATACCTCCAATTAAGGAGGTGTTTGAATATTTTTAAAATCGCCTGAGATTTACACATTTTTCCCATAAGATTCAATTAGAAAAAATAGTTAAAGTTGGGTGAAAGATTCGGAAACATTAGAAACGTAAAGTGGTCAACAGTTGTTTTCACATGTTTGTATACCTTACATATTGTGTAACTATCAATATAGAAAAAATAAAAAATATTTGTTTAAAAAAAAAAGTTGGGTGAAAACATTGACCCATTCTTTTATTTCCCAATCCTCATCCAGCTATTGCCCATTTGAGCATGTACGGAAATTGGGGTGGGAGAGAGGATGTGAAGATGCTATAGATAACGCAATAACATCTACACATTCTGACAACAGAAAACTTTTATAAGATGTACTAGGTACAATGTAAGTCGTTAATGGAGGTGCATGAATCAGAATTATTTAAAAGTTGGCCAAATGTATCTGATTGCACATTTCTTGTTTTTTGTGTCAGGTGATCTCTGGATTGTACTCCATAGTATAATACTGGTTTATGTCGTAAAAAAAAAAAAAATTCATCTAGCAGATTACTCCTGGGGGCATTAAAGGTCAGCTGAGAACTATGATGCAATCATTTATTTCATTTACAATATTGTAATCTCATGAAAATGCCTTGTACACACAATGACAAAATCAAATGAAAAATACCGCTTTCGGAGCGATCCTCGCTAGTTCATGTGACATTATCTGAAGGGACAAGCACGAAAATGTTTCTCATACGATACCAGAGCAAACGATTTTTGTGTAATTAGTATAGTATTTCTGGGGGAGGGGGGGGGACCAAGACCACCACGCATGCTCGGAAATTAAAAATTACAATTCATTACTTAACTTCCAAAGTTGTATTTTGTTGTACAAGTATTTGGGTAACTTTAGTTGCCTATTGGCTTTCGATAGGAGACTACATGCAAAACAATATGGACGATCATTCGTCCGATATTGTCATTGTGTGTAGGAGAGGGAAGCAAAGGTGACTATGTCCTACTGGGTGAGGTAGTAATTTTTAAATTACTATTTCTTTGGCCTGCTTGGGCAAAGCACATGTTTACTTGAAAGGAGTCTTTGGCAATGTATGGTCGGCTTAAACTAACTTTTGATATTTTAGACCATCAGAACTTGTGGTGAGACTTAACAGACTGCTGGAACGGTGTCTCAGGAATTCCAAGTGTATTGACACTGAGTCACTTTGTGTTCAGGCAGGAGAGAAGGTGAGTGGATTTTTACAAGTACTGGTATGTATTTGTTCTATAGTAGTGATAATGTGTGTGGGCAAACCAATGGCAGAAAAAAAGCTTAACCACTTAAGGACTAGTCTCGTTTTGGAATTTAGGTGTTTACATGTTTAAAACTGTTTTTTTTTTGCTAGAAAATTACTTAGAACCCCCAAACATTTTATTCTAACATCCTAGAGAATAAAATGGCGGTCATTGCAATTTTTTCACACCGTATTTGCGCAGCGGTCCTACAAGCGCACTTTTTTTGTAAAAACAGTAAAGTTAGTCAAATATTTTTATATTTATATATATATATATAATATATTTATTATATATATATATATATATATATTGTGAAAGATAATGTTATGCCAAGTAAATTGATACCCAACATGTCACGCTTCAAAATTGCACCCGTTCGTGGAATGGCGTCAAACTTTTACCCTCAAAAATCTTCATAGGCGGCGTTTTAAAAATTCTACAGGTTGCATGTTTTGCATTACAGAGGAGGTCTAGAGCTAGAATTATTGCTCTCCCTCTACTGATTGCGGCGATACCTCACATGTGTGGTTTGACCACCGTTTTCTTATGCGTTCGCTTCTGCGCGCGAGCTCGTCGGTACAGATCTCTTTTAAAAAAATTATTCATTTTTTCACTGTTTTTAAAATAAATAAATCTGGATCACTTTTATTCCTATTACAAGGAATGTAAACATCCCTTGTAATAGAAAAAAAAGCATGACAGGTCCTCCTTAAATATGATATCTTGGGTCAAAAAGTCTTCAGATCTCATATTTCGACTAAAATGCAATAAAAATTAATTGTCATTTGAAAAAATGTGCCTTTTTAAGAGCTATGGGCGGAAGTGCAGTTTTGCCGTCGCTTCCGCCCTGCTATGGTATGGAGAAAATCTTAGCCTCACTCGTCTCCATACACAGGCACTGAGAGGACCCAATCGCCTCCGCCGCTGCTGACAGCTCTCGCCCCTCTCCCGCCGCCGATAACAGTGATCTTGCAGCGAACACGCCACAGAGACGCCATTGTCGTAAACACAACCGGCTCCTGAAAGGATGGATATCTCGGTTGTGGCAGCAGCTGCTGCCGTTACCGAGATATCCCTCTTCAAAGTGCCGATGTATACCTACAGGAGCCGGTCGGCAAGTGGTTAAAGAAGTCCAGCCTGAGCTTTTTAGGCTAGGCTTCTCCTCTAGGTCTCAGGAGTGAAATTCGTTTTGCACTCCTGTGACCCGTTTTCAGCGGAGCGCAGTCCGAAGTCCGTACTCCGCTGACGTCACTGCCATCAGTCGAGGCAGCGTGTCATCCCGACTTCCAGGTCTGGATCCGCCAGCTGCCTTGAATGATGGCAGTCTCAGCGAGCCGCTAAGAATGGCCTCTCCCCGCCCCTCCACAGCTCGGTGTTCCAATGAGTGTGGAGAAGCAGAGAGGAGAGACTGACTGACAGTCAGCACCTCTTCTCTCGGATCTGTGAAAACTGAACCATCGGCAATGTTCGGTGGCTCGGTTCTCAGTGCAGAGACGGCGGGGGACAGCTGCAGCATCGGTCTGATGCTCCATCCACCTAGGTAAGTATTAATCTAAAAGTATTCTCCTAAATACTTGCTGTGAGGTTTTATACTCATTTTTATGGACATCGGATAATACCATATATCCCTAACGTTTCTGGCAACAAGCTCCACATTTCTTTTGTCATTTAGATTTTTCAATATTGGTGCAATCAATAGATGTAGATGAGCATAATTATCTTTTAACCATTTGATCTCTGGAAGGTTTTCCCCCTTTCATCAAAAGGCCATTTTTTGCTATTCGGCACTGTGCTCCTGTAACTGGCAATTGCATCGTCATGCAACACTGTACCCAAATTAAATTCTTTTTTTTTTCACACAAATAGAGCTTTCTTTCAGGGGTATTTGATTACCACTCGTGGTTTTAATACATTTTTTTAATTTATATATATATATATATATATATATATATATATATATATATATATATTTATTTATTTTTTATTTATTTTTTTATATAAATGAATCAAGACTGAACATTTTGAGAAAAATATTTTCTACTTTCTATTAAACATACCCAGTAAAATCTAATCTATTTAAACATTTAGGCCAAAATGTATTCTACCTGACTTTGTTAGAAAGTTATAGCATCTACAAACTATGGTGTGTGTGTGTAATATATACTGGCTACTTTCCAAAGATATATATATATATATATATATATATCTATCTATCCCTATTTTATCTATCTCTCTCACACACGCACACACACACACACACACACTTTTTGGAAAGTAGCCAGTCCAATGTATTTAATAAGAGGCGCACGGTGAGTTGTGTGTTTGTGTGTGTTTGTTTTTGTTTTGTTTTTTTACTGTCATCCAGTGCAGTAAAGCTTTATCATATGACTGATGTGGTGGTGATCAGGGATACTGACTGGTGTGACAGTATGTTCAACAAAAAATTATTTTTATTCCATTAGTGACTAGGGATTTTTTATTTTTTTTTATTACCACTGTAACCGCAATGTTTTCAGGTGTCAGTAATGGGTTACATTCATAACAGCTGTGATTACTAGTGATTGGCTACAGCTAATCACATGGTACAGGGTGCTGTGATTGGCTCACAGCTATCACATGGCACTTGAGCCAATCACAGCATCGCTCAATCTGAAACACAGCTGTTATGAATGAAATTAATTCATAAATTCATAACAGTTGTGTTTCCTATTGAGTGAGGCTGTCATTGGCCTACAGCTTTGCCTTTGCGGATCCCAGTACCTGGTTGCCAATCTGCTGTTTCCAGGGGACACAGAAGCCGTGGGAGCGGCGTGCGGCATGCCCCTAACCCGAAACAGGCTGGATAACTAATATGTACGTAATCCAGACTGCCCGTGTTAGATGCACACAGTAAATGTACCGTGGGCAGTCGGCAAGTGGTTATTGTGCCTGAAAATTTAGGATTGTTTTTTTTTTTTTTTCTTACCGGTTGAAAAGATGCATTTACAACTCATTCCCAAATATATTGTCCGAATGCATGAGGAAGTTTTACAGGTTGTTTGGTACTTTTATAAAGGCCTTGTGCAAACAGGCCTATGAAAATAGGCAGCATTTTTTTTTCTGCCAGAATTTTGTCAGAAAAAAATGTCTAATGTATGCACGTTTTATGTGCGTATGGTGCTTGAGCGTTAATGCATTCTACTGGCCAGAATAATATATTTATCCTGGCCATTGGAATACATTTACATGCTTATGCATGGTGTGTGTTTTTTTTTTTTTTTTTTTTTTTCCCTGCCCAAAAGGTCCTATCAGAAGGTGCCTTTTTGGTGCGGTGTGTGGGGTTTTATTTATTTTTTTTCTTCTGCCTGTAAGCACTTTTAAAAAATAAAATAAAAATGCCTGCATGGCCACAAAGGCTAATATAGAAATGCTTTTACAGGCATAAAAATGAATATTTGTATAAGCGCCACTTTGTAAGCATGAGGCCTTAGGATACAGGGACCTATATCGCATGCTGTCAGATTGATGAGATTTATAGCTGTTATTGTAGAAGTGTTCTAGTGACTAGTGAACGAGAAGAGTGGCTTAAAAAATAAAAAACTTTTGGAAAGCGGAAAACCTGTTTTTGTTTTAAATGTTTCTTGTTTGTAATGTTTCTTGTTTTGCACTCTCCTTTTTACTGCAGGTATGGCAGGTTCGTGTTGATTTACACCTACTAAATCATGAAGGTAACATAATTGATGCAGCAAGCATAGCAGCTATTGCGTCACTTTGTCACTTCCGAAGGCCAGACGTATCTGTTCAAGGAGAAGAAGTCACTGTGGTGGGTTTCACTTTTGTACGGTACAATTTTAGTGTGTGTGTGTGTGTGTGTGTGTGTGTGTGTGTTATATCGTATATGTAAACATAATTCTGTCTTGAATGCATATCCGCAAGTTGAGTCAGACACAGATTGCTGCATATTGTTTAGTGATTTCTTATAAAATCTCAGTATGAAATATCAGCACTTGAGTTTCTGGATCTGCCCAACCAGGAGGAGTGTCTCTTTCCTGCTGTTGCTTTTCAATTATTCACTTATTTTTTTTTATATTAAATTGGTATCAAACTCAAAAGCAAACGTTTAATATATTGCAGCTTACCAATTCTTAGACATAGTGTCTGCATTAGTTTTCTTTTTTAGGCATCCTTTCTTCTATTTTCATTGGTGATGTGCCCAGTGTCTGTTCCAGACGTATCAGTTTACAGGAATGAGACAAACTATTTACCACTGAAAAGGGTGCATACAATGATACTTTTTTCATAAATAAAAGCTTATCCCAAAAGGAAAGCTGCTTTAACTGATTATAAAGTGTGAGCTGGTGTTTTATTTAAATTTGTTAGTGTATGTAAATCTGCTAGTACATATAACACCCCCTCCCCCCGTACTGACCGTGCTGCTGTCCAAATGTGTCCCTGTGCTCCTTGATCTAGAGTCCAATCTCAATTCAGTGCCGTGCCTCAGAGCAGTGGCTCTTTCTCTCTCCTTCCTCATAGGATTTAGATGGCAGCAGTTGGTGTCTATATCACTGCCTATGAGGTGAGAGCGCGGGGGGGGGGGGGGGGGGGGGAGACGAGCTGCATTGTGTGTGTGTGTGTGTGTGTGTGTGTGTGTGTGTGTCAATAGATGCACACAGTGCAGCTCAGGATTGGAGACACTATGAAGGCAGAAGGAGTCGGAATCGTTGGTGGGGAACCTCAGAAGAGGAGGATTGGGGCTATGTGCAAAATCATTGTGCATAAATCAAATGTTTACAATTAGTTAAACTCAGAGAACCGGTCATGGCTGGTCTTATGCAAATACTTTTGTTATAAAATTATTATAACTATTTAAGAATCTTTTGAGATATTTTTTGAGATATTTATTTGTTTACTTTTTGCTCTGCTGATTCTTGGCTCTATAGTTAGAAAACGTAAACTGGGCAAAGCAGCAAGTTTTATTTGAATGTCTCCCTCCTCTGCAGCACATTATTCATATTTTCTTCCCACCATGAGAAATAAAGTAACCAGTATCTGTGTGTATGAGGAAACATGCAACCGATTCCCTTCCTCCTATGTCCTTTGTAAGGCAGCAGTGCTGTTAACATGGGGTGGGGAGACCTTTCCTAGCCCTGTGTGATCCAATGACTATGGTTACATGGAGCTTACAAAGGGACTTCCTTTCTTGCTCCTGCTGGGGGTGTAGAAGGAAGGCAAGTACTGTATGTGCTACTCTTGGGCTTGGCGTTAATTGAATCCTTTTGCTTTGCCCTTCATGGGTAAAGTTCAGGTTTGTTTTAGAAATAAGAAATCATTTTTTGAATGAGCGTAATTATGTTTGGGTTCTATTTAAGCTATTATGTGTAATTAAAAATCATTTATTTTTTATTTTTTCCTTATTTTGATTAGTATTCCCTAGAAGAAAGGGAACCTGTTCCACTGAGCATTCATCATATGCCCATTTGTGTCAGCTTTGCCTTTTTCCAGCAAGGGTAAGAAATAGAAGACTAGAAAATACATCATTTTATGTTTTTATTAGGCCAGCTTAAACCTTTGTTTCTGATTAGAAAGTGTGTGTGCTTTCGTGGTTCTCTGCAATTTATGTTCCAATAAAGTAATATTTTGATATGGCTCTTTAACCTATGCCTTCAAGCTTTGGTATTTTATAAATGGACCCCTAAAGTGTAATAAACCACTTATAGGAGAGTAGATAGAAGAAGATACCCCTATCCCCAATCTGTCATACTCCACAAGGCTACTCCATACCACAGTTGGGTATTATGGCCTATTCATAAAATGTAGGTCATGATGTGGAGCCTGCAATGTCCTATGGAGTTCTCTTTTAAAGCAGTAGTAAACCGCTGGAAAAAAAAAAGCTGCAAGACAATAGCATAATGTGCTAGTATGCATATCGCATACTAGCACATTATGAAATGCTTCCCTTAAAACGAAGCCCCCGCAGCGCTTTGGTCACCGATGAGGGGGCTGACATATTCCCTCTGCGTTTCTTTCAGGTTTGCGGGCTCCAGCGATGCGAGTGGCAGGAGCCACGATGACGTCACTCCCACGCACGTGCGTGGGAGTCCTTCGTTCCGGCAAGGAGCTCTGAAGTTCCAGAACGGTCTGCCAGACCTTCAGAGCGCATGCGCCGCTGATGTCAGCAGCTGCATGCAGGGTGACTATCTCCTAAATGGTGCAGGTTTAGAAGATTTTCATTTTACCTACAGGTAAGCCTTATTATAGGCTTCCCTGTAGGTTAAAAATGACCAAGGGGAGTATACAACTGCTTTTTAATTTGTTTTATAAATGTGCTTGGTTTAGGTTTAGCTGAG